>JAQQSY010005645.1:0-11537 GCA_028646535.1 Procyon lotor | reverse complement strand
GTACCCCAAGAATGCATGTTACATAGTGAGAGACCATCTTGCTGTTACCCAAGGGCAGGAGCCCTGCCTGTCCCTCCCCTGGGCCCAGAAGAGCACCTGACAAATACTCACTGAATGAAAAAGTAGCTAAAGGAGATAACACATTAACAGATATATTTTTTTAATATTTTATTTATTTGAGAGAGAGAGAGAACAAGTGGGGGTGGGGGGGCAGAAGGCAAAGGGAGAAGCAGACGCCCCACTGAGCAGGGAGCCCCATCTGGGACTCCATCCCGGGACCCCAGGATCAGGACCTGAGCCAAGGCAGACACTTAACTGCTAAATCAACTGAGCCACCCACGTGCCCCCCATCTCCGATTTCTTGGAAATACCGGGATTTACTACAAATGGAAAGCCCTGATTCTTCACCGATAGATTTTTAACCCATGAACAGCAAAGCTGAAACTTTAAGCTTATTAATAATAAGCTATTATTCGTCTGAACTGTTTTTAAAGCACACAGCAGAGACAAATGGGGGCTCTATGGGCAGGAAAAGCTGGTCTCATGATCTCATTGTCTAAGTAAATTCATGGCCTGTGTCATAGTCATCTGAACCCCAGAAAGGAGTCCTTCCTGCTGCAAAGCCCCAAAGAATGTGAGGCTCGAGCCCATTTCAAACACGGGCTAAGCCTGGGTGCCCCCCCTCCCGCCCCCTTCAGTCTGGGAAAGCGTCTTCCTTCCCCTCCACCTCAGACGGGGGCGAGTCCCTGATCAACGAGTGCCTATTGCCAGTTAAATCTCCCCTCAGGTTGTTCAAGAACTTCTACCCCCTCCCTAAAGCTAATGAAAGTGTCGCTGGCCCTGGGACCATGGTGCTGATGAGCACAGGTGCCTCAGCCCTCGGACAGAATTCTCTGGGAGGGAAGCCATGGTTTCTTGATTTAAATGCCCACAAAGTCAGCAGCGTCTTGCGTGCAGTTACTTTTATGTCGGCAAAGCTTTTAGAATCAGCATCCCCGGTGCTTCTCGTGGGAAAGAAAGTTAATAACATGAATATTCTCTCTTTCTGTTTCCTTTCTTCTTATTCTATGGAGCCATCATGATTCTTGTTTCTATAACAAAATATTATTTGTAATGTTAGTATTTTCGAAGATTTTGGCATTATAGGAAAACATTCTACTTACAACATAAGTGTATAATCATTAAATATGTATTAAAAATTATACAGTCCTGCAACTGTGTAATCCTCAATGGGAAATCTTAAGATGAAAGTATCATAGGTGAGTTTTCCTTTTATTTTCTGCATATTTATAATCTTTAAATGATCTTTAAGACAAACCGAAAAGAAGTAGCAAAGTAGGGGATTTTATTTATTTATTTATTTATTTATTTATTTATTTAAAAGATTTTATTTATTTGACAGAGAGAAACACAGCGAGAGAGGGAACACAAGCAGAGGGAATGGTAGCGGGAGAAGCAGGCTTCCTGCTGAGCAGGGAGCCCGATGCGGGGCTCGATCCGATCCCAAGACCCTGGGATCATGACCTGAGCCGAACGCAGACGCTTAACGACTGAGCCACCCAGGCGCCCCAAGTAGGGGATTTTAAATGCACTTAAATTATCCTACAACAAATTCCTTTAGTTACATATTCATAAATATTTTAAATCGGTGGAGATTCTCATGCCATATTTCTAATAATAAAAATGAGATAGTACGGAAGCAATTACCTGGAAAATTTGGCAAGAAAAAATGGCTTAACAAGATAATTGGTAAAATTGAATAATAGAGCACATCCAATGTTATGTCAGAATCAAGCAAAGAACTGCTTTTGCCTGGATTATCTAGGAAATTCAGTCCGAAACTGTTCTCTGCATCTAACTTCATACAGGTAACTTCCTGTGCACTCCACTGCAGACTCGATGTCTGAGCCCCAGAAGTGAATAAGAAATGAATTTAACAAATGTGTAATGGGGAGGCATCACAAAATAAGTCCCAGAATGAGGAACCGTTCATCTCACACTGTAAATGCCATGTTCGGTGAAAGAACGACACATCCTGGTTAAATCTCAGGCTCTGCCATTTAGAAGCACTTGACCTTGAGAGGATTCTACAACAGAGTAATATTCCTACCCACTAGGTTCTCTTGAGGAGGAATGAGGTAACCCATGCAGAGTAGCTAGTACGCCCATCCACTCATCTTGAATACAACTTCGAATAGCATTAAGGAATGTATCCTCCATTAAATACTTTTTAAAAAAAGATTTTATTTATTTGACAGAGAGCGAGCACAAGCAGGGGGAGCAGCAGGCAGAGGGAGAGTGAGAAGCAGGCTCCCCGCTGAGCAGGGAGCCCGATGCCAGGCTTGATCCCAGGCTCGATCCCGGGACCCTGGAATCATAACCCGAGCCGAAGGCAGACGCTTAACTGACTGAGCCACCCCTCCAGTAAATACTGCTAATACTGCTTTCCCAACTCCTGTCTCATGAATTTTGCCAAGGCAACTAATATTATATGTTATATGTTAAATTACTAAGTATATTAACATCTACTTAAAACATTTCAATAAGGAATGGCCCCGTCTGTGAAACGCAAAGCATTTGTCTCTAAATCTCATTTCAGGAGAAGTAAATAAACTCAGATTCACAAATAACATTTGTCTTAGATGGGGACAAATTCATTAATTTCTTAACGAATGTCCTAACTTCAGGATGCCCTTGGACGGCTTGTGACATCCCCTTAGAAAGTCACTTCCGGAGCAGCGTGTGGGTGCGGGACGGGGTGTTCGGTGTTCTCCAGCTGTTTGCCTGTGTCCTTTGTCTGCCCGCAGGAGGATGCATGCACATGAAGTGCCCGCAGCCCCAGTGCGGGCTGGAGTGGTGCTGGACCTGCAGCTGCGAGTGGAACCGCGCCTGCATGGGGGACCACTGGTTCGACGTGTAGCCGCAGCCCCGCGAGCGGGCGCCCCCTGCCGTCCAACTTGGGAATGTACAAAGGGTCCCGCCATTCGCTGCTCTTTCTCCAAACACACTCTCCCTCCTTCTCTCTCTCTCTCTCTCTCTCTCTCTCTCTCTCTCTCTCTCTCTCTCTCTCTCTCTCGTACGTGTGCACACACACACAGACACGCACACACCCCTCAAGTTCCTTCCAAAACCACAGAAACAAAGTTACAGGAGAAGCTCCTGAGATCCCTTTCCTTGTGCCCACGAAAACCAGCAGAAAGTCTTCTCAGGCCTCTGCAATACACAGACCCCAGAGCCCAGAGGAAAGTGCATTCCACCGTTTGTATGGATTGTTGTTCTCACGGGAATTCAAGTCAGGCTGGATTTAAGCACTCAGAGAGAGATTTCTCAGGTTTAATTTCCTGCATTGTTATCTTCAGCAAAGATTGGAAAGAAGCCATTAGTGAGGAAATAGTTTGGAGGGACCATTGTCATTGGGTCTCTGTAAGACCCAAGATAATAGGTTCTGAGAACTATATTCTTGGCTTTAACAACAATGCCCTTATTTAAATTTTCAGAGAGCCTCTATTCCCAAAGAACCACAGGCAATAGTCAAAACTCTGTGTTTATCCCTAAGAATTCTACCTTTACATATCACACTGATGGAATATCAACTATGCATAAATCAGCTTGTCAACGAGGGAGAAATTATGAGAGTTAATTTGAATGTTGAATGTTGACATTATAGGAAAGAAATCAAAACTTCACGTACTTTTCATTCCATTAATTGAGACCTTAGAAAGAAATTGTTTCTCTGAAAATATTACAAAGTCTGTAATTTGATTTTAAACATTCATTTTGCAGCTTGGGGAATAAGCTAGTACATTTGGCTTCACTGTAAATTTAATGGGTAAGGTGCCTGTAGAGCAGCCATTTTTACAAATGGTTTTATAATGATTCTCAATGTTAAGAAAAGTTCAGGGTGTTAAGGCAGAAATCTTTAAAGAAGGAGCATTTCCAGGGCTAACAAAATGGGAGCAGGACTGGTTCTGTACCAGAAAGGTTTATACTCTTTCTGCAGCTACTGGGTCCCCCAGCTGCACGCCCCAGGGGTTCAGCCCCCTGAATGGGTGACCCCAAGGAGAGCTCTTCTCTAGGGTGGTAGAGTCACACCAGAAGATTCCTTCATGTTGACATGGATCAAAATGGAGTGTTGATCCAGTTTTCCTTTTTTCTTTTTTTTTTTTTTTTTGAGACATTCATGACACATCAAAAAGATGTGTTTACACTAAATGCAGCAGACCTCACTCTCCATAGCACAGGATACAGATGAAAAAGTAAAACCACGTCTTTGGTGCCCATCATCTGTCTTCTCAGGGGCTTCTCTTTGCAGACATTGTGCCAGAAATCCTTGCTGCAGGAGAGAGGGGATGACCTCAGAACATTTCCCAAGGGCATCAGTCCCTCTGTCCCTAACCATCCTCCCAGGGACAGTCCTGCCTGATCTCCCTTTTCCCTCATAGGCTGGTCCTGGGACAAGACGGAGTATGGCAAACACAGTGGTTTTAGCCTCATTCGGCTTCGCTCTGTCAGAAAATCCAACCTCCCCAACGTGACCTCAGAGGTGCTGGACTCATGTCACAAAGCCTTACGGATCAGAGCGAGGGAGGAGAGCCAGTACCTGTGAGCGTGAGAAAAAGGAAGAGCACAAGGCTGATACCAGGGGCTGGTATCAGTGACGGCTCATTACTGACAATCTCAAAGCCTCTCCCGCCGACCCAGCAGGACCGATCAGACGGCCCCCTCTCTCACGTGGAGCACCCACTATTTTATATCCACTGCAGCTTATGGGCTCAGTGACGCTGTCCTGACTGCTTCCTTCCAAATTTGCATGTTGAGTTGGGTGTGCGAAACCCAAACAGGGTTTGCTCTCATGGCTTTAGGCACAGTAGAAGTTTCTAGGGCTCCGCTCCTTTCCTGGTGTTGGTCTTTTTTTTTTTTTCCCCAGAATAGAAAAGGAGACAAGTTAAAGGAAAAAAAATAACCCCTGTAAATTAAGGGAAATCACAAACCACTATAAATGAACATGCTTGGCCACGAAATGTGTAACGAAATGTGAATAGATGGAAAGAATAGAAATAAAATCTTTGCAGAAGAATCTTTATTTTTCTCTGAAACATGTAAAGGGATATGTGACAACTATGTCTAAGATTTTGCTCAAATTATCAATAAAAGCATCAAAAGAGCTTTTGAGTCCATCTCTGAAGGTAGTTTTGCGGTACATGCTGGAGGTGCTGGGAGGGCAGCCCTGGATACCTCGCTCTGGGAGCCTCCCTCTGGGTCTGAAGGGACCGCCTTCCGAGGCAGCGGCCGTTTTTATCTGAAAAGCAAACTGTCAATTTAAAATCTCAATGGTGACTTTCCTGCTCTATCAGCCAACTTCTCTCCTAACCGTCTCAAGCAGAAGTTTGAGTCAGGGAAAAACCACAAGGATTCTCTGTGGAATGTCTTGCAGAAAAGCTCAGTGACTCTGCATTGCTGTCATCGTGGGTGTGTTGAAACTGCATTTCTTTAAAACCGTTGCCGTGGCTGGAATGAGCGACAATGAGCCTGTGTTTGAGCATCTGGCATGGAACATTCTCGGAGAGCTCCTATACACACAGCAGGCAAGCCGCACACCATGAGGGCCTAGTGGGGCCAAGCGCCACGGGAAGTGCTCTAAAGAAACACACGCTTCCGGGAATGATGGCCTTGGCATTGCCACTCATGTCCAGGGTGGAACTCAGAGACCTGATATTATGAACGGAAACGAATGAGCACAGATGTGGAACACGCATTTGAAAAGAAACAGCAGCTGTGGGGAAAAGCCAGCGTCGTCAGCTGGGTGGGGTTTCGTGCGCCCACCACCGTCCTTGCTCGGCCATTCCTGCTACCACGGAGAGGATCGATGTCGGATTTTAAAAGAAAACCTTATTTCAAAACGACACTGAACCCGTCTTCCAGTTACCTGCTGTGAATGAACTGTCCGACCACAAATATTTAAAAGTTTTCTCTGCAGCCGCAGCTCTTTCTGCCCGTGGGTCCTGTCCCTGTGCTTTAGTAAACCACCATTTTGCACCAAAAAGAAAAAAAAATTTTTTTCTCTGAAGTTTGGATAATCATGCAAAAAAAAAAAAAAAAAAGGTGAGAAGTATTGCCTGGGAAGACGTTCAGCGCACAGATGCATGGCTTTGCCTTGGTGAGCCACAGTGTTCCCAGCTGTCATCTTCTGATGTGTGGACTGAGGGCATCAAGAAGGTACCTGGACCCCAGAAGACAGACTCACATTAGTCCAACTCATAAGAGAACAAAGTATAAAACCTAGACCATCAATTAAATGTATATTTACAATGAGAAGCTCATGTCCTGATCTTTACACATGATTTTCCATCTGCCTAGAATCTTTACAACTTCTTCCTTCACGCCCTCCCCTCCCCATTCTGGCTAGCCAGCCTCAGGTCTCCACTTAACCAACTCCTCCAGAAAGTTGGGGTTCTGTCCCCATCTGTCCCCATCCTGGCCTTCAACTGAAGGTCCTTCCTGAATGTTCCCAGATCTGCACGACTTCCCACATCAGAAAATTGGTGTTTTCCCCAATACAAGCAAATTCTCCACCCCTCCACACAGCAACTAGATGTCATACATGTCAATTCAATTGTGACACCACCTGGAAGGTCAGGCCCCACAGATAAGAGCTCAGTTTCACCAGACCACCCCCACATCATGTGGCCCAAGTCCCCGGTGGCCAGCTGTACTTCTCATTGACTGGGTGTGAATGTGGGGTCCCCATGACCCCCCCACTCAGGCTCAGTAACTCACGAGAATGACTCACAAAACTCAGGAAAGTGTTTTACTTACTATTATCAGCTTGTGATAAAGAATCCAAACTCAAAGATTGCCGAATGGAGAATTGTATAGGGCAGGGATGGGATGGGGTCGGGAGTGTACACAGAACCTCCATGCCCCCTACAGGGGCACCAGGCCCCACCTTTCCAGAAACAATGGGGAAGCTCTCTGAAACACATTGTTTAAGGGTTTCTACAGAGGTTTCAGTAAGTAGGCATGATTGATAATACCATTGGCCATTAGTAATTAACTCCATCCCTAGCCTTCTGGAGACGTTAGGGATTAGGACTGAAAGGTCCAGCCCTCTAATCATGCCTTGGTTTTTCTGGCAAGCAGCCCCCATCCTGAAGCTACCCGAGGCCCCCCAAGCACAGATAACTCATTAGCATACAGGAGACACTCATCACTCCAGAGATTCCCAAACTTTTGGGGAGCTGCGTGCCAGAAACCAAATACATAGGTATTATGTTTATATTTATTATAACTTATTTGCGTATATGTATCATTCTTTTTCAGAGGGGAAAGGGTGGGGGGAGGGGCAGAGAGAGAAAGAGAATCTTAAGCAGGCTCCCCACACAGCACACAGGTGTTCATGTGTGCTGATTTCACAAGCCTGAGATCATGACCTGTTCCAAAATCAAGAGTCCCACGCTTAACTGACGAAGTCACCCCAGCGCCCCATATATAGCATTTATTGCACAAAACTTTATTCATTTATCCTCCTAGGAGCAGATAAGAGCATAACTCTGGTCCTCACCTTTGCATCCATAATACCTAGCACTCGGCTCGCCCCAGACCAGGCTCCGCCGCTAGGGAACCGCATTTTGGAATTCTGAGCAAATCTACATGGAAAATCAAACTACGGTGGATAGCATCCTTGCTGAGCCTGGGCTTAGTGCTCAGTGACTTAGCTGAGGGCCCACTTAGCTCGACGTGTGGACAAGCAACCCAGGACAGATGCATCATTTTCCATTGTAAATGTATATCCGACACAGGTCCCCCTGGTCTCAGGTCAGGTCACCTCACCTCAAAGAGTGTCTGAGCTACATGGTCAAAGGATTGTACTTTTAAACTCGCTCTTACAACTGCCTTGCCCCTCTCCCTCTCGCTGCCCCAGGTGAGCTCACCTGTATGTTAGGTGTTCCCGAAGATTCTCCAGCTGCCCTCGCAAAGACTCAGCCCACTGCATTTCTTTTCTGTAGGTGGTTTGTTTCACCCATGATTCTTGGATTTTTTATTTCCATCTCAGAGGGACTTCAATGGCATCTTTGAAGGATACCATTCAGCATCAAATCTCCACTCAGTCTTCTTTCCCTACAAAGTTTTCCTTGTGTGTTTATTTTTAGTGCAAAAATAATTATTCTATTATTACATGCCTGTTATAAAGAAGGCGAAAAAAGAAAAACCACCATCTAGAAATAATTCTTTTGCGCCTTGCATACATCTACCTACGGCAATAGATTTCTACATTGACAATTTTCCGAGACCTCATCGTGGTCTCCTATATATGTACTAATTAAGTTAACAAGTGTATTTTTTAAGCTTTCAGATCTAATTCAAAAGTGTGGGGTTTTTTTTATGTAGTCATTAAACAGTCTGGATATTGAAAGTATTATGCAGCCTGAAAAAATATTTTCCGTATGATGTTAGGTAAAAAGGACTTGACCAAAAGTGTGTGTGTACTGTCACTGAAACTATTTTTAAAAAATTCTAAAAAAGAAATGATTGAAGAACATACATTAAAGTGCAATTTGCTATGGTGATAAAATTATATGTAATTTTTTTTTATTTGTCTCCACTTTCTGTGTTTTTTGGCAGTGTGAAAATATCACTTTAAATGAAAATAATAGTTTTTTAATATCCCATGACCGTGAAAGCAGCTTGTATTGCTTGCAGCCAAGGAGTGACTTTCCCATCGATAATTCTGCTCTCCGGGAGCCTGGATGGCTCAGTCAGTTAAGCATCTGCCCTCGGCTCAGGTCATGATCCCACGGTCTGGGATTGGGTCCCACAACGGGCTCCCTGCTCAGCAGAAGTCTGCTTTTCCTTCTAATCCCCGACTCCCACACTCCTGCTCTTCCTCTCCCTCAAATAAATAAAACCTTTAAAAAATTTTTTAAATAATTCTGCTCTTGAATTACCTGAACTTTTACTAAAATAACAAAACAGTAGATTAGAGACACTCCATTGCTTTTTTTGAAAGAATTCTACCAAACGAATTCGGGAGAGGTGGGCTGGGAGAGGAGTGGACCGTGGGAAGGCGCGAATCTGCTTGCCAGCCCAGCGTGAAACCAGCTGTCTTCCTCCTGCTTTTCACGCACCTGCTCTGCAGAGGGGAGGGGTGGTGGGGCCCGGAGGGTTCCTGGCTCCTGGAAAGACCCTTGTTCCCTAAGCAGGCAAGGAAGTAGAAGGTCAACACGCCAACTTAAGTGGCCACTTCTCCCTCATTAATATGAAAGAAAATCGGTTTTATGTTTCTGATTTCTCCCTCAAAAAGCATCTTTCCCAATGCAAACCGGATCGATTTCAGGAAGCTAGAGTGACCCAGCTGCAGCTCACAGAGTGTGTGAGAAAGACGTGAGCCAAGATCAAATCAATGTCACGCAAGCCGTGATGACCTTGTTTTGTTCGTAAGGGGTGGGAAGTATAAACCTGCTTCTCCCTTTGGTGAAGTAAATCGAGTAAACTGAATAAAGCGGTTTCAATCTCTTTTAATACATTTGAACACTGAGACAGTGCGGGGCAGAGGCCACGCGCTGAGGGCGGGCGGGGATGGCACGGGGGCTAAGGCCTCCCACAGGCCGTCTGCTGCCCCACACCTGCTGCTCCCTCTGGGCTCCTGCCTCTGCACAACGTCCCCGGATCCTCCCGCAAGCCAAACCAATCAAGAGGCCAACATCTTGGATACCGATGCCTCCCGAAGGAGCTTATCCCACTAAAAATAGGGCTTATGGAAACCACCGCAAGCCCTTGCTGCTCACGAGGGACCATGGAGCGGTGTCCGAGAATCCCTAAATTCTGCTCTCTCTCTCTCCCTTTCTCTCTCTCTCTCCATGAGCAGCTGGCTTTCTTCTCAGGCCATTTGTCACAGAGACTTCCAGATTCCATGTCCTCACATGCATTCTGTGCACTCTCCCAGTGGAGTCCCCGCTCTCTGCAGCCTGATTCCCTGCAGTGACCTCCAGCCGGCATCTGAGTCAGGCACCCTCTTTCCAGAACCACATGGCCTGCTCCCTCCCCCTCTCCCTGCTGGCCCTCACTCACGGTCCCTTCTCCACATCCTCTGTCCCCCATCCTGGCTTGTGTTTCTCCGTGTCACTCACCGATATCTGAACCTACTGTGCATCTGCCTGTTTGTGGGGTCTCTGCCGGTCTCCTCTATTAGAATGTGCGCCCCATGAGGGCAGCTTATGGATGCAACTTCCCTTATAATGGATGATTAAAGAATAGCCCTCAACAATCATCGGTCAAGGGGCTCAGGCCCACCCACCTGCTCCTTGCCCACCCGCCTCCAATCTATGCAAAAACTCCCCTTAGGGAGCAGAGTCAGAAACACCAAGTGCCATCGCACAAATTATATAATTTAGAAACATTGCCACTGGGACGCCTGGTGGCTCAGTCGGTTAAGTGTCTGCCATCGGCGTAGGTTGTGGTCTCAGGGTCCTGGAATCGAGCCCTTCATCGGGCTCCTTGCTCAGCGGGGAGTCTGCTTCTCCCTCTGCCCTTCTCCCTACTTGTGCTCTCTCACGCTCTCTCTCAAATATAATAAATAAAACCTTTTTGGAAAATTGCCATTGTTCGGGGCCCCTGGGTGGCGCAGTTGGTTAAGCGACTGCCTTCGGCTCAGGTCATGATCATGGAGTCCGGGGATCAAGTCCCACATCGGGCTCCCAGCTCCACGGGGAGTCTGCTTCTCCCTCTGACCTTCTCCCCGCTCATGCTCTCTCTCTCTCTCTCTCTCTCTCTCTTTCGAATAAATAAATAAATCCTTTTTAAAAATTGCCATTGTTCCTTTTAATTTGACTGTAATCAAAAAGTCAATTTGTTTTCATTTTCTCGCCTTTCCCGTTTCACGTCCCAGATGAAGATTTTCCATCACCACGTTTTCTGGTTCGTTTTGCCTCAGTCGCCCTGACAATTTGGTGAAATGTGTCTCCTAGTTGATGGAGGACAGCGTCTCCCAACGGTCCTGATGTACCGTCTCTATGGCCGAGATTCCATCAGACGCATCTGAACACACCCTCCGGCCACATACTTCCAACACTAAGAAGAACTTCCGTCCAGAACCATTCTTCGGTTTCTGATGTTCTGCGATGAAGCTATCCTTCGGAGGAATCAGAGAAGGACACGCTGGTCGCGCTGTCATCTGTGCTCAAGGAACTCTGAACGGAAGCCATTCTTACCCTGATTCTCCTCCCAGCCCGAAACACCTAGAGCCGTGCCCAGAGGTTGATAACGATCAGAGATCCAGCATCAGCAGCGTCCCCGATCCTGTTGGGGCCACGGGTCTGTGCCTTGTCATTCAGCCCCGTGTACCTGGCATCGTCACGGAGGTCACCTGGGAAAGGGTTACAAGGCCCGGAGACAGGGTCTCGCGATCCTCACGGCTGCTCTGTAGCTACAGGACAATGTTTGTTTGAACTGCTTGCCCGTTTATTGTTTATTCCTGCCCCTGACTGTTAATACTGATGGGAAAGAAAGCTCTTAGGGCAGTGACAAGCACAGGGTTGGCC
>JAQQSY010005644.1:0-11538 GCA_028646535.1 Procyon lotor | reverse complement strand
TCGGGCTCTCTGCTCAGCAGGGAGCCTGTTTTCCCCCCCTTCTCTCTGCCTACTTGTGATCTCTCTCCTCTCTGTCAAATAAATAAATAAAATCTTTAAAAAATATATTAAAAAAAAGAAACGGCTATTTGCAGTTGCTGCTAGTCATTTCGTGGTATGACAATCCTGCTCACACCCAGAATCTGGATATTTGTTTCTGGAATTGTATTTTTTTTTTTTGAAGTATAACTGACATACAACACCCTATTAGTTTCAGGTGTACATCATAGTGATTTCATATTTTTATACATCGGGAAATGATCCTACAAGAAATCCAGTCACCATCTGTCACCCTGCAAAGTGATTACAGTATTATTATGTTCCCTCTACTGTTTGGTACATGCCAGAGTTTGGATATTTTGATAAGGATCTGAGCTGAGGATCCCTGCCCAGGTTCCTGCTTTGCTTTTCCCTGGGCACTTTTAAAAATAACCATGTAGAGTGGAGCCTGGGAAAAGTTAGTGGGTTCTGCCCCAACAACCTTATAAGTAATAAGTGCTTGCTACCCCACTCACTAGCTCCTGCTCCCTCCCGATCTGGGATGGAAGACTGCCTTTGCCCTGGCTCCTTGTGCACCCCCTACTCCCCCAACTCCACGTTTCTGGCATTTGTAATAAATCATGTGACTTTACTTCCTTCCTGTGAGTGTATGGAAACTGCGGTTTCATCAAAATGACCCTTGGGTTTTCACTTCCCCAGAGTGGGAGCTCTGATGCTAAGGAAGCTGCCTGCTGACCCCTGTGTGGATGGCTCATGCCTTCTCCTTCGGCAGGACATCATCTGCATATTCTCAATTTAATACACCAGCTAAGGGCTCCCTAACACAATACAAAGATCAACACAACACAAAGATCAATACCTAGATCTTTGATCCCTTAGAGTCTGCCAAATGGTGATTTCCAGTGCTATAATCTTTTCTTCATTTACTACTTGTTTACCAGAGGTATAGGAAAAGTAGGATAAATGCTTGATTCTTGCCTTTATGTGCCAGTTTGCAAAATAAACAGCATCCTTCAAAGGTGATTTATTAGATTTAGTTTTTTTAATCATTATGAATTTAGGGATTTAAACCTGTCACTTTCAATCTACTGTGGTTACTCTTACTGAAGCTCGATTTATTCCATCTTAAGCCAGCAGAAGGATTTACAGATTGTTTTCCAATTCCTTTGGCACAGTCCCAATAGTTTTTGATGGCTTCTTTGCTGATTGGTAGGACAGTGTACTCCTTGCTCATCTTGCACCTCTCCTGCCTCAAACCTGGAATCTGAGATTTCTCCAAGCAGTTCCGTTTTCTTTTACTGAAAATGGTATTTCAAGAAATGGTATTTCACCCATAGTCTGGGTGCTAAGGATGTTTACTGCCACTAGTTTGTTCATTGTTTCTAGGTCTAAAGTTAAAATATGTGACAACAATAACACAAAAGAAAGGAGAGGGGTAGTTAGAGTTAAAATTTTCTAAGGTCTTAGCATTGTCAGAGAAGTGCTAAAAGCACTCTAGGGTGTTTACCTAACCTCTTCTATCTTAACATCCATAGCCTCTTTTGCCACAGAAAGTGTTCTGTTTCTCAGAGTCACCTGGGATAATAGAATATCACAGTATAGTTCATTTGCTTTCTGCCACATCATACACACACACACATACACACATACACATACACACACCATTTTCAGGATAACATTACTAATGTGCAGATGGGTATGCATTTTCAGTAATTTGGGGCTTCTTCAAAATTCCAAACAGAAAGCAGATGCAGAGGTAAGGTTGAAACTAGCTCACTACCACCTGAGACTTGGGGTTTTAGTTAGAAGGAAAGGATGAGAAGGAATTTCAGCCAGGAGCTCTAAACATACATAAAAAGTAAGAACATTTTAGAGAATCTTATTCTTCACAAGTAAAAAAAAAAAAATTATTTAAGCAATCTCTACACCCAACATGGGCTTGAACTTACAACTCCGAGATCAAGAGCCACATGCTCTAGTAAGCCAGGCAGGCACCCCAAGTTCCTCATAATTTTTGAAGGTCTTTGAAACAGTCTTTGTTATACCTTCCTCTGCTTTTCCATCCTCCAATTTCTAACAGAAGGCATTTATGTTTGGGGACTCAACCAAGAGCTTATGGGAGGACTCTTCCAGGTAACAATTCTCCCTTGTCAACATGTTAGGAAGTCTAATGAACACAAAAGACATGTAAAATTATTTTCAACTGTTTGTAAGAAAATAAAGAAACCCAAAGTTATTGGCTTAAAAATTTACCTATTCTTTTTTTTTTTTTAATTTACCTAATCTATTTACCCCTGCTTTTAAGAGAAGTGAGGAAGGAGTCCTTGGCCTTTGTCTTCTCAAACAAGAAAAAGCTTCTCTAAGAAGGTTTGGGTCAGGAATTGCACAGTTGAGAAGCCCCACGTAGCCAAGCATCTATGCAGCCACACCCAAATCACAGCACACACCTGGTGATGAAATTATTGGAAAATTTAAACCAAAATTGCACCCAATATAAACTACTGTTATTCTCTTGGCTGGACACAACTTCAGTCTTCAGGTGAATTTTGTGGCTTTGTATTTCCTGTTAGAGTTTTTCGTCTTGTATACCTGTAGTATTTTGAACAGCAGCTCTAACTGGGCATTCCTCCAGAGTGACATCCGCCTTCTGTGAACTTCTGTGTCTTTATGCTACAAGTTATAAATAAAGATGTTCTCGGCCATTGCAGTGGATGAGCTGAAGCTTTGAAACGTTTTTTCAGTGAGGAAGCTCAGGTTTTATGAGAAAATATAACAAAACATCTGTGGGAGTAGCTCAGCATCCTGTCTCATAAATCCAGGATTGGAAACTTTCTCATCAGGCTCTTTTCTTTTCTTCCCCCTTCCCTATCTATAAAAGCCAAACATTTAGAAGAGCTTAAGATGAGGGTAAGGACAGCCACCCACCCCAGTTCTCCAGTGGTACATTTCTGAGGGCAAGCAAGAAAAAATATATCAAAATTACAAATGAAAAATCCTTTTAACAGCAGAAAACTTTATTAGCGTGGGAACACTTCTCGTCTCCTGATGGGTTCTCCCAGGCAGAAGTAGCTCTGCTGGTTTAATATCCTTGGCTTCCCTTGCTTCTCCCTAGGGAAGGAGGGATGGCTTTCCTAATTATTAAATGTACAAAGAATAAACTGGGAAGGCTCCACTCAACCCCTGTTCTTCCTAAAACCTGCACAGTGAGGTCTATAGTTGATTAGCATTGCCTTGATTAAATGGAAAGACATTGAGATTTAGCAAGCCCCCTTATCTGCAAATATAAGTCACATTCTTCAACATCAGCTTTTATCAGTAATTAAGGTCTTTTTTTTTTTTTAAAGATTTTATTTATTTGACACAGAGAGAGAGAGATCACAAGTAGGCAGAGAGGCAGGCAGAGAGAGAGGAGGAAGCAGGCTCCCTGCTGAGCAGAGTGCTGGGGCTCGATCCCAGGACCCTGAGATCATGACCTGAGCCGAAGGCAGAGGCTTTAACACACTGAGCCACCCAGGTGCCCCAAAGGTCATCTTTTGATCACCTATCTGCTTACCTCTTTGTCTTATTTCCCAGTTGGCTCAAAAGTTGGGTGAGGATGAGGGGAGTTATTTATTGCTCTAAGATCCAAGCACACATCTAAGAACAATCCTATAGATACATTTATGTATGCGTGAAATGACACATGGATAAAATTATTCATTACAGCACTGTTTGTAACAGCAAAAGACTGAAAACCATCTGAAAGTCCATGTGGAATTATTTAAATAAATTAAGACAGTACTGCACAACGGAGTAGTTTATAGCCATAAAACTTGAGGAAGCTCCAAAGAGAGGTTAAGGAAAACACACACACACACACACACACACACACACACACACACACAAAACAAAAACAAGGTAAAGAACTGTGAATATAGGATACTATCAGCTGTATAAGAAAAGGAAAAAGGCATAAATATTTGCTAGTACATTCACAGAATATTTCAAGAAGGATATACAAGAAAAGACTGATTTTATTTAGTTATTTTGCCTTAGGGGAAAGAAACATGGTAGCTAGGTGCATTTTATATTTATTACTCCTTAAAATCACAGAAATAATGAGTGACTGAAAATTCAAAGTAGAAATCCTATGTCTCAAAGTCTTATTAAGTAGGTATACCTCTTTGAAATCGAATTTGCTAGTATATGGGTTATCAATCAGTCATTTACTCAATCAAAATGGATTCACACTTATTTAGTCATGTAAATTAAGGTGATTGTTATAATTTGACTTTTTAAAAGTTTACATTTGAATAAATCTGCATATAATTGAGTACCTAGATGAAATTTTCAAATAAATAGAATGAAAACATAGGTACATGAACAGTTACACTATATGGCAAGTTATATCATGAAAAGTTATTTGCTTATTCTCACGTATTCAGAAACTTCTCATTGAGAGCCTCCTCTGTGCCCCACCTTGCTCTAAACTCAGAAAACAGTGGAGCAGGACACTGTCCCCGTTCTTCTCCTTTTTTTTTTTTTAAAGATTTTATTTATTTGACAGAGAGAAACACAGCAAGAGAGGAAACACAAGCAGAGGGAATGGTAGGAGGAGAAGCAGGCTTCCTGCGGAGCAGGGAGCCCGATGTGGGGCTCGATCCCAGGACCCTGGGAGCACGACCTGAGCTGAAGGCAGACGCTTAGGGACTGAGCCACCCAGGCACCCCTCCTTTTTTTTTTTTTTAATATTCTATTTATTTATTTGAGAAAGAGAGAACAGGAGCAGGGCAAGGAGGGAGCAGAGGAAAAAGAAGCCGACTCCCCGCTGAGCAGGGAGCCCGACTTCAGGGCTCAATCCCAGGACCCTGGGATCATGACCTGAGCTTAAAGCAGATACATTTAACCAGCTGAGCCACCCAGGCACCCTGTCCCAGTTCTTAGTAGAGTTTCCCCTAACAGGGTACACAGACAAGAAACAAATAAACAAGCAGATAATTTTTAAAAGTGATAGTGTTTGGAAGAGGTTATGCGGAGTGAAATAAGTCAAGCGGAGAGAGCCAATTACCTTATGGTCTCACTTATGTGCTGAGGATAAAGAAAAACATGGAGGGCATTGTGAGAAGGAAGGGAAGGGTGAATGGGGGGAAATCAGAGAGGGAGATGAACCATGAGAGACTGTGGACTCTGAGCAACAAACTGAGGGTTTTGGAGGGGAGGAGGTGGGGGAGGGGGACTGGGCGAGCGTGGTGGTGGGTATTGAGGAGGACACGTATTGCAAGGAGCACTGGGTGTGGTGCATGAACAATAAATCTTGTAACACTGAAAAAATAAAATAGATGTATTTGGGGGAAAAAAATGAAAAATAAATAAATAAATAAAAGTGATAGTGTTAGAATCAAATTTATAAGTCCAGAGAACAAACTAGTGTTTATCAGAGGGAAGGGGGCATAAAGTGAACCCTGGTGCACTGTTGGTGGGATTGTAAATTGGTATAGCCATTGTGGAAAACAGTATGGAAGGTCCTCAAAATAATAAAAATAAAACTGTAATAAGATCCAACAATCCCACTTCAAATCCCAAAGGAAATGAAAACACATGTCAAAGACACATCAGCACCCCAATGTTCATGGTAGCATTATTTACAATGGCCAAGACAAAGAAATAACCTAAGTGTCCATCAGGAGGTGAATGGATAAAGAAAATGTGGTATATATATTATTTAGCCATAAAAAAGAAAGACATTCTACCATTTGCAAAAACATGGATAGACCTTGAGGGCATTATGTTAAGTGAAACAAGTCAAAGAAAAACAAATATGTGTGATCTCACTTATATGCAGAATTTAAAAAACAAACAGACAAAAAAAAAACAAAAAACACCCAAACTCAGAGAAAAAGAGATCAAATTTGTGGTTATCAGAGGCAGGGGGTAGGAGTGGGTGGATGGTTGGATGAAGATGATCAAAAGGTACAAATTTCCAGTTGTAAGATAAGTGAGTACTAAGGATGTAATCTACAACATGATGACTATTGTTAGCACTGCTGTATGATATGTGGGAAAGTTGCTAAGAGAGAAGATTGTAAGTTACCACAAGGGGAAGAAAATGTTTTACTTTTCTTTTGTATCTGTATGAGATGATGAGTGTGTTAATTAAACTTATTGGTTATCATCTCATGATATACATAAGTCAAATCATTATGTTGTCTACCTTAAACTTATAGATACAGTGCTGTATGTCAATTATGTCTCAATAAAACAGGAAAAAAAGATTAGGTGGTGATCAGTGTTATGTTAAAAAACTGAGGATGTAGTAGATGGAGTGGGGTCATTGTGAGGGAGTACTGTTTATATAAGATAGTTAGCAAAGGCCTCTGATAAGATGATATTTGTGTAGAGGTCTGAAGGAAGACCTTGGAAAGAGCAAGTCCAAAGGCCCTGAGGCCCCTATACTGTGAGACCCTCCATATATTTGTTATCCAAAAGGATTTATCATTAAAAAAGAAAAAGATTTATCTTAGGTTTAGTTAATTCTTTTAACTAATTCTAACTAAATTCTAACTAATTCTAAACTAATTCTAACTAAAATTCTTTTAACACAGAATCAAGATACAATTATATTAATAAATGCGCATACTCATTAATCAATCAATTCATAAGAAATGCAGAGGGTGAATTTTCATGAAAAAATTCATTTTGCAAATGAATCTGCAATTTAGTATTTTACAAAGTCTACAGGCTAATTCACATTGATCTTCCACAATGATACTCCTAAAATTATTAATTAAATTCTCTATATTTCTGTCAGTGGCCCTTTCTAGTGCTCTGACTCTAAGAACTAGAACAAACCTCTTCACATCTTCTGTGAGTCTCCCAAAGTTTACTTTATCCGGAGACAAAGGAGGAAGAATCCTTCAAGTTGGTAACTCTCAGCTCTGTTTTTAGAGTAAACATAACTGTTTAATGAAAACAGACAATGTGCGTGCTCTGAGTGTTATTTGAAGGGAATCAACAGAGGAGGGAGGGATGGGGGAAAACCAGACGAGATCAAAAGGTTATTAAACAACCCGGAATTAATAATAATAAGCTCTTGAAAAAGTTTCAAGCCAGTGTATCCTGTTTTTTTCCTGTCTACCTTCAATAAAGAAATGGTCATTAAAGTGATGATAATTTTAACTAGACTCCAAGCTTCAGAAGGCAGAGCCTGTTTTGTTTACTTTTGTATCTTTAGGGGCAAGCACCTGGTAGGCTCACTATGTATATCTGTGGAATTAATAATTAGTGTTCAACTGAGCAGTAGCAACCATAATTTTTCTACACTGTCTGGTGAGACTTGGGTTCAAGCTTATAAATGGGTTCCTTATTATTTTTCCAAGGCCTGCTCATGAAAAAACCCAAGAAGATGAAATGGAGAATTTCAGGTCTGGCTCCGTAGTCACAGAAGAATGAGAGAGTGCTGGACTGTGGGCGTCACAAGAATTTCGAGGCCCAAAACATGGAAGTTAGTCCCAGATGACTTAGCTCACTGAGCCTCAGAATGATGACCTTATTGGTGTAGTGGTCTAAGCTGTTCTGAGCTGCTGTAGCTGGGACTATAGAAGGCAGAGAGTTTGTCATTGTATGTTCCTCTGACTTGGGGGATGACCTGTTGTGCAGAATTGCCAAGAGATGTAAACTTTGGGTGCACTCTGAGAAATGCAAGGGAGGCAATGGGAAGCCACATTCACCCACCTGCATCTGTACCTCATTTTTACCCTTCACTCTGCTTTTAGCTCGTTCAGAACTAACTCAATATCAACTTGAATTTAAGGCAAATCTTTATTCTCTCCATTCCCCAATCCTAGACCAAATCCCATGGTCTAGCTTGGAGCTCTAGCTCTGTTTACAGTGAACATATTTAATAAAAGATGACAGTTTGTGCACAGTAAATGTTATTTTTAGAGCAGCTAGAAGTATATGCTGCAGTCTTCAAAGAGGTGGCTTTCTAGTAAGGGAGACAAAAAGTATAAAAGCTATTCCCATCAGGGGCGCCTGGGTGGCTCAGTGGTTAAGCCTCTGCCTTCCGCTCAGGTCATGGTCTCGGGATCCTGGGATGGAGCCCCGCATCCGGCTCTCTGCTCAGCGGGAGTCTGCTTCCCTCTCTCTTTCTGCCTGCCTCTCTCCCTGCTTGTGATCTCTCTCTCTCTCTGTCAAATAAATAAATAAATAAATAAATAAATAAATAAATAAAATCTTAAAAAAAAAAAACTATTCCCATCAAAAGCAAAATCAATGAGGAATTTGAGAAACAAGACAGAGGATCATTGGGGGAGGGAGGGAAAAATGGAACAAGATGAAACCAGAGAGGGAGACAAACCATAAGAGACTCTTAATCTCAGGAAACAAACTGAGGGTTGCTGGAGGGGAGAGGGGTGAGAGGGGAGGGAGGTGGGAGGGTTAGGGTAGCTGGGGGATGGACATTAGGGAGGGTATGTGCTATGGTGAGTGCTGTGAATTGTGTAAGACTGACGAATCACAGACCTGTACCCCTGAAACAAATAATATATATTAATTAAAAAAAAAAAGAAATATAAAAAAAAAATACTAAGGCTACAGGGTTTAAGATCTATAATGAACCACAGGACATTTACTCAACTTTATGTAATAGTGTGGAAATCTGCCATTTCAAATTATTTATTTTTTTATAGAATTTTGAAATATAGTAAAAGATTATCCAGTGTGGAATTATTTAATCTATTTAAACTAGATCTTCTGTATAAGTCTACCACACTACCGTGCACTTCTACCCCCAATTCTAATATTTCTTTGGGGTTGGAGTAGAAGTCCACAGTACTTAACCTCTCAGTAGTGTCTGCAGTGGCTCTTCAGTCACCTTGGTTTGGATGTGGTATGAGGAGTATCATGGAAATGAAGTCCAGAGCCTCTGGCCAGAGTCTTGGCCTTCCAGGTATAGAAGAGTGGAGGGATAGTGTGCCCTCTGCAGTGGGAACAAGCATCATCGAGCTATGAAAGCTCCGGGGTTTACACTGAGTGAACTCTAGTGTGTTGGTCCCAGATCTGAGGTAGTGTCCTTCAAGAGACGTCAGAAACCCTTATGTGTTGGTTCTGATAAAATACAAGGTCCAGAAGAAAGATTTTGAGACTTATTCATACACAAAAACAAGAAGTACTATAACTGGGGAAGTGTGGGGTACTATGGCAGCAAAGAAGAGGGACAACTTCCCCCAAGAAACAGAGTCTGAACTAAGACCTGCAAATGACTGACTTGACTTGTTTTCCAACTCATCATTCCTCATCTTCTTTTTCTCGGTCACTGGAACCTCAAGCCTCCCCAGTCACCTCCTCCCATTCTGTTCAGCACAGCTCTAAATCTGACCAAATCCCCTGCCCTTCCTGGCCCTCCAAAACCCTTTCCATATGACTTCTAGAACCCTGGACTTCCAGATGTGTGATAAACATGTTCCCCTATATCCTTAATAGCCTTAATATCCTTATCCTCCCTCATCAACATTCCCTCTGACTCCTTGACCTCACTGTGTGTGATCTGGCTCCCCTACAAGTATTCGTCTCACATTCTGTATACTTCCAAGCCAGAGTGAAAGATACTTGTTTTTTCTCTTTGCCATCCATTGTCACTCAAAATAATCTTTCTTCTTTCTTCAAAAGTCCTCCCTCCTTGTTCTACAGTTGAATGATCTCCCAGTCATGCCCATCCCTTCACTGAAGACTTGACATCTGATCAATGTCTTCCTCTTCATCCCTACTCTTACCATTTTTATCCATCCTACACCCTGGGTTCTCCAATCCAATGACCCCACTACTTTTTTTTTTTTTAACTGTCTATTATATCTGTCTTGTCTTACTCCCCCCTCATCTATCTTTGATACCCAGGTCCATCACTAAGATAAGCAACTTAGATTAAAAACTGGATTTTTAAAAATAAATAAATAAATAATAGATTTTTTTTTTAAGATATTATTTACTTACCCTAGAGATGAGGGGGGCTCGAGGGGCAGATGGAGAGAGAGAGAGAATCCCAAGCAGACTCAACTCTGAGAGTGGAGCCCAACATGGGGCTCCATCTCATGACCCCAAGATCATGACCTGAGCTGAAATCAAGAGTCTGATGCTTGACCAGTAGAGCCACCCAGGGATCCCCAACTCTACTTCTTTTATGCTTACCTCCCTGCTGAGTATAATTCTACATCTTCACTAGGCCTACAGCCCGTAGCTGAACACTAGAGCTGCTGTGGCTTAAATTTATGATCATAAAGTTGAAATAAGCATTCAGCACATGCTCAATTAACTGTATAACATTTTCCAAGCAAGGTCAATATTTCACTCTCTCCGTCAACTGTTCTTTAATTTCTTTTTTTTCCCTAGAAATTCCAATCCTCCCTGGAGCACGTGGGTGGCTCAGTCACTTAAGTGGTCAACTCTTGATTTCAGCTCAGGTCCTGATCTCAGGGTTGTGAGATTTAACCCCACATTGGGCTTTGTGCTCATTGCAGAGTCTGCTTGAGATTCTTTCTCTCCCTCTCCTTCTGTCCCCTCCCCCTGCTCACACAGGCATGCTCTCTAAATAAATAAATAAATAAATAAATAAATAAATGAATGAATGAATGAATGAATAAAATCTTAAAAAAAAAAAGAATTTCCAACTCTCCCAAATAAATAAATAAATAAATAAATAAATAAATAAAATCTTAAAAAGAATTTCCAACTCTCTCTAACTATCAAATAATGATCTATCACACACTTTACTGAATAAAACATAGAACTAAATAGGAACTCTGACCACCAACTATTTCAGTATCTTTAGCAATATTTTCTATCTTCCCACTTGTTACAATACAAGTGCTATTATTGCTCTGTCAAAGACTAGTCCCCTCATGCTCTGGATCCTACCTTCTCTTTCTGAAGGACATCATTCTTGCAATTATCCCCACTCATGGGTCATCAATTTCTCCCTTTTTTATTATGGAATATATCATCCTCAGAGGTAAAGTATCATCTTTTAAAAAAAATCCCATTGTTATAAAAAGTCCTTACTTGACCCTCGATCTGCCTTCAGGAGAAGCCCATTTCTTTGTTCCCCTTCACAGCAAAAGCTCTCCGAGTTGTCATTCCTTCTCTTTTCCAGTTCTTCACCTCCCATGCACTATTAGAACCCACTCCAGAGCTTCCATTCCCATCACATCACTAAAACTACTAGTATCGGGTCACCCATAACTTTCATGTTGTCAGGTTCATTAGACACTTCTCTGTCTTCATTTCACCTGAGGCAACCGGGTTCCTGGGTGGCTCAGCTGGTTAAGCATCTGCCTTCAGCTGAGGTCATGACCTCAGGGCCCTGGGACAGAGTTCTGCATCAGGATTCTTGCTCAGTGGGGAGCCTGCTTCTCCCTCTCCCTCTGCCTGCTGCTCCTCCTGCTTGTGCTTTCTCTCTGTCAAATAAATAAGTAAAAATCTTAAAAAAAAAAAAAAGAATATCTAGAAACCAACTCATTATTTTGGAAA
>JAQQSY010005643.1:0-11539 GCA_028646535.1 Procyon lotor | reverse complement strand
TTCTTCTCCCCCTCTGGTTTCCCCCAATTCACCTTTCCCTTCCTTCTCACAATGCCCTCCATGTTTTTCTTTATGCTCAGCACGTAAGTGAGACCATAAGGTAATTGACTATCTCTGCTTAACTTATTTCACTCCGCATAATCTCTTCCAGTCCCATCCATGTTGATACAAAAGTTGGATATTCATCCTTTCTAATGGAGGCATAATATTCCATTGTGTATATGTACCATATCTTCTTTATCCATTCATCTGTTGAAGGGCATTTTGGTTCTTTCCACAGTTTGGCAATTGTGGCCATTGCTGCTGTGAACATTGGGGTACATGTGGCCCTTCTTTGTAATGCATCTGCTTCTTTGGGGTAAATACCCAGTAGTGCGATGGCTGGGTCATAGAGTAGCTCTATTTTCAACTTCTTGAGGAATCTCCACACCGTTTTCCAAAGTGGCTGTACTTTTAACTTGATGGTGCTGGTCCTCTTCTACAGGGGACACCCACCTGCCACTGAAACTGAGCTCAGTTTTGGCCACTCTGCACAGTGAGAGTGGGCATGGGGTGCAGTTCATGCACCCTCCGTGGGAGATCAGGAGACAGTGTTGTCAAGGTTTGCCCAGTTTTCTGGAGGAAGAGATCTGCAACACCAGACTGAGGCAGGTCTGGCTGGATAGGGCTGAGTGCTATGAAAGCAAGTTATGTAGTGATTGCAGGTGGCACACTGGCTCCCACTTATGGCTGTGTTTTTATGATGAGGGACAGGAGAGGGAAATGGCTCCTGACATCTCCTTTATTCCCAGAGAAGTCCCCCAAGTAATTCTGAGATTAGTCACTCACCCCCCATAAGCCCCAGCTGCCTTTCAAACTGTTGCTTCCAAGTATCTCTGTAGTCTATTAGTTGTGCTATCTCTTTAAGGGTAGAGTCTCAATAGCCTATTGTCTGAGCTATCTCGGAGCTGGGCTCACTGATTTTAATGTCTCAACCTTTAAGTCCTGCTAGTTGTATGAACTTATAAAATTCAGCCCCTCTGATTTTCAAAAACAAATGCTATGGGCATTTTTCTTCCCTTTGTAGGCTTCTTGATATACTTTAATGTCTCTAGCCCTTCTTCATATCCGTGACCCCCTTCATCCAGTGGTTAGAACCATGGAGCTTTGGTTTCCACCAAGTCATTGCCCTTAACACTTTTAAGTGTTACCTCTTAAAGTGACATTTAGTTGTGCGTTTGTTCAACCAGTCTTTGAGTTCTTTTCTGGGTTGTTTACTCTGGTGTGTTACCTAGTTGATGAGGTGAGTTTAGGATCCTCCAACTCTGTGGCTTTCCCCAGAAGTCCTCCAGAATTTCTTTTATCTTTTCTTCAATGTAGAACGTGAAATTTATTTTGTCTTACTTAAGCATGAACATGATAACAATAATTATCTTATTTAAATATGTGTGCAATTTTTTTAAAAAATTGAAGCAGTTCTCATTATCCTTTATTAAATTCAGTTAAAATAAAAATAAATAAATTTAATGGAATCCATTTTAAATATCACTGTGTATATTTTTGTGTTGGTGGTGGATGTCATTGTCAAACTTCTTTCACATAACCAATTCATATAACTAGCAATAATATGAGCTCACCATGTGGACACTGAAATTTCACTGAAGAAGAGTACTAGCAAGTTGTGAAAATAACTAGCACTATGTTTTTTATCTTAAGGTCATAATTAGTTCCTCCTGCCATAGGTTTCTTCTTTTCTTACCTTCCCCTTTCGTTCTTTCCTTCTTTAATTCCTTCCTCCTTTTCTCCCTCCTATTCTTTTTCTTTATTTCTTTTAAGTGATCTGCTGAGCAGGAACCCTGATGTGGGACTCAATTCAAAGACCTGGGATCATGACCTGAGCCAAAGGCAGACGCTTAATGACTGAGCCACCCAGGCATCTCTAATGTCAACAATATGTTGAGTTGACTTATTATTCCTACAGTATACTTGGGTAAGCTGAGGCTCACCTAATTTAGGTAGATTTCCCAAGAATAAACACACTTAGTAATGAATTCAGAATTAATTATGAGTGTAAACACTTCAGCTCTTCTACCTATAATTTAACTTTTTATTTCCTTCTTATTTCATTTACTCCATAGAGAAACCAAATCAATAGACTATGATGGGAAAACATTTCCATTTTGTAAATCATTTTAATATCATGATAATTTTAATCATTTCCATTGATTTTTCAAGTGGATATCAAAAGAGTTTTGAAATGTGTTTTGATGTCTGTTGCCAGGATCTCCACTGTTATTTATTTAAATCCCTGTGGTCAAAGAATTTAGAGCTAAAAAGGGCATTGCATTATTATAATCTAATGATCTAAGTTTATTTTTCGTGGGAGAATTAAAGTGTATAGAGATTAAGTCAAGTATTCGCCTTCAAATTCCAAGAGGCAGAGCTAGGCTTTTCCCATTATCACTGTGTCTTCCAGTTCTAGATTAAGGAAAACAATAAGTCTTTATCCTGGTAAGATAATATACTTCAGATATTTTTTTGATCTATAAGCATTTTTCTCTTTCATTTCATGTTTATATTCTGCATTTATCTTATTCATGACTTATGGCAATTTGCTCATGTGAAGTTGATGCAGACTAAGAAAATACAGACAGATGAATAACAACAATCCCAGGATTATACTTTTCTATCAAATCATAAATGCCACTCCTTTTAATGGAGAATGTAGCTCCTGATAATAGACTTTGGCCAAAACGTCAACATTTAGCTTTGTCTATGATTTCATACTTCTAAATCAGTAATTCTCACTCAGTACAGGAATAGAGGCTGATAGATTTTCACACAAAAATGAATCTTCAGAATGTCAATACCTCATATATATCTTTAAAGATGGATACAGTTTACCTTCTATTTAGACATTTTATTTAATTTGTATATGTTTATTTGTATATGTTACATTTTTTTTCAAGAATTGTCTCCATTTATTTCTTTGCTAAAATTCCTCATCTGTTATCTTCTTAACCTTTTCTGCTGCTTTATTCTTTAACATACTTACAGCTATTTTAAAGTTCCTGTCATAATCCCAACATCTGAGTCATAAACGGGTCTATTTGTATTGACTATTTTTCTTCTTAAATATAGCCATATTTTCTTTTGCTTTATGAGTGTTTTACCTCTTAAAAATATTTTGGTATGCTCAAAATTGTACATAAAGGAAAACTCAAGACTGAAGTACATAATGTTTACAGTTAAAAAAAAAACAAACCTCTTTCTTCCAGCTTTCTTGAGATGCTATTGACATATATGTAAATTTAAGTATACAACATAATGATTTGATATATGTATATATCATGATATAATTACCATAATAAAGTTAGTTAACACCTCTGATGTCTCAAAGAATCATACTTTTTTCCTGATAAAATTTAAGAGCTACTCCCTTAAAAACAATTTATTTTGGGGGCGCCTGGGTGGCTCAGAGGGTTAAGCCTCTGCCTTCGGCTTGGGTCTTGATTCCAGAGTCTTGGGATTGAGCCCCACATCAGGATCTCTGCTCAGCAGGGAGCCTGCTTCCCCCTCTTTCTCTGCCTGCCTCTCTGCCTACTAGTGATCTTTCTTTCTCTCTGTCAAATAAATAAATAAAATCTTTTAAAAAATTTATTTTTAATTTTAATCACCATGCTGTGCATTAGTTCCCCAGAACTTATCAGTCATATAGCTGGAAGTTTGTACTCAACATCTCCTATTTGCTCCCACATTCCAGCCTCTGCTAACCACCATTCTATTCTCATTTTAATGAGTTCAGCTGTTTTAGATTTCATGTAAAGTGAAAACACACATTGTTTCTATTTCTTTTTTGACTTATTTTACTTAACATAATGCCCTCAACATCCACTCATGTTTTTGCAAAAGGATTTTCTACACTTTTTATGTCTGAATAATAATCCATTATATATATATCCACTATATATTCTTTATCTATTCATTAGATGACAGACGTCTAAGTTGTTTTTTGTTTTTTGTTTTTAAAGATTTTATTTATCTGACAGAGAGAAACACAGCGAGAGAGGGAACACAAGCGGAGGGAATGGTAGCGGGAGAAGCAGGCTTTCTGCAGAGCAGAGAGCCCGATGCGGGGCTTGATCCTAGGCCCCTGGGATCTGACCTGGGCTGAAGGCAGACGCTTAACGACTGAGCCACCCAGGCGCCCCCTAAGTTGTTTTAATATCTTGGCTATTGTGGATAATGCTGCAATAAACACGGGTCTTCAGGTATTTCTTCAAGATATAGATTTTTATCCTTTGAATATATACCTGAAGTAGGATTGTTGGTCCATAAGGTAGTTCAATTTTTTTTCTTAACAATACCCAAACTGTTTTCCATAGTGGTTGCAACAATCCATACTTGCACCAATTCTATACGAGGGTTCCCCTTTTACCATTTGTTGTTTGTTTTGACAACAGACATCCTATTTGGTGTGAAGTGATCTCATTATGATTCTATTTGCATTTCCCTGACAGTTAGTGACATTGAGCATCTTTTCACGTGCCCATTGGTCACTTCTATGTCTGCTTTGGTAAAATGATTATTAAGGTTCTTTGCCTATTTTTAATCAGGTTATTTAGTGAGTTCTTTGTATATTTTGGATATTAACTCCTAATCAGATAGTTTGCAAATATTTTTCCACATTCTGTAGGTTGCCATTTCATTTTGTTGGCCATCTGCTCTCTGTGTAGAGTTCAGTTTGATATCTTCCCCTACAGTTATTTGATTTTTTGTTTATATTTTCCTGGTGTGCATTTTGTGTTTTATCAAAAAAAATTGCCAAGATTAATGTCAAGGAAATTTTTCCTATATTTTCTTCTAGTAGTTTTAAAGTTTTGGGCCTTACATCTAGGTAAAATTTACATCTAGGTAAAATTCATTTCAAATGAATTTTTGTGAGTGGTATAGAAGAGAGATTCAATTTTATTGTTGTGCATGTGAATATCTAGTTTTCCCCAAACTGTTTATTGAATATACTATCCTCTATTATTGAGTACTCTTGGCTCATTTGTCAAATATTAGTAGACCTTTCATGCCTATGTTTATTTCTAGGCTCTCAATTCTGTTTGATTGGTCTGTGTGTCTGTTTTTATGTGAGTACCATACAGTTTTGATTACTAAAACTTTGTAATAAAGCTTGGAATCAGAAAGTGTAATGCCTCCAGCTTTGCTGTTCTTTCTCAGGATTGCTTTGGCCATTCAGGGATCTTCGTGGTTCCATACACATTTTAGGATTTCTTTTTTTCTATTTCTGTGAAAATTGTCATTGAAATTTTGTTAAGGATTACAATGAATCTATAGGTAGCTTTGGGAAGTATGAAGATTTCAATAAAATTAATTTTATAATCCATAAACGTGGAGTGTCTTTCCATTTATTTGTTTCTTTTTCTTTTTTAAGATTTTATTTATTTATTTTTCAAGGAAAGAGAAAGCAGGCACAAGCAGAGGGAGTGGCAGACAGAGGAAGAACCAGGCTCCCTGCTAAGCAAGGATCCCAATGTAGGACTCTAGGACTTGATCCCAGTACCCTGGGATCATGACCTAACCTGAAGGCAGATGCTTAACCAGCTGAGCCACCCAGGCATCCTATTTGTTTCTTCTTTAATTTCTTTTATCAGTGTCTTTTAATTCCCATTTACAGATCTTTAATCTCCTTGATTAAATTTATGCCTAAGTATTTTATCATTTTTAATGCTGTTAAAAATGGGATTGGTTTCTTTGTCTTTCTGATAGCTTATTGTTAGTGTATGAAAACACATCTAATTTTTGTGTGTTGATTTTCCTGTCCTCAAATACTACTAAACTTGTTTATTAATTCTAACAGGTTTTTTGGTGCAGTCTTTAGTATTTTCTATATATAAGATCATATCATCTGCAAACAGGACCAATTTTACTTCATCCTTTCTGATTTGGATACCTTCTATTTCTTTTTTGCCTAACTGTTCTGGCTAATATTTCTAGTGCTATAGTGAATAAGGATGGTGAAAGTGAATACTGTTATTGTGTTCCTATTCTATGGGAAAAGCTTTCAAACTTCACCACTGAGCATGATGTTACCTGTAGACTTGTCATAAAAGGTCTTTATTATGTTGAGGTATGTTTCTTCTCTGCCCAATCTGTTGAGTGTGTTAATCATAAAATGATATTGAATTTCATAATATGCTTTTTTCCCTTATGATTTTTACCTTCCACTCTATTAATGTGGTGTCTTAATTTATTGATTTGCATATGTTGAATCATCATTGCATCCCAGTGATAAATCCAACTTGATAATGATACATGATATTTTTTTTCTTTTTTTTAACTTTTACTTTATTTTTTCAATGTTCCAGGATTCATTGTTCATGCACCACACCCAATGCTCCATGCAATATGTGCCTTCCTCCTCAATACCCACCACCAGGCTCACACAACCCCCCAAGCCACCCATGTATATGATATTTTTAATAAGCTGTTGAATTTGATTTTATATTATGTTTTTGAGAATTTTTACATCTATATTCATCAAGGATATTGGCCTGTGGTGTTTTTTGCTTGCACTGTTCTTATCTGGCTTTGCTCTCTGGGTGATGTTGTCCTTGTAAAATGAGTCTGAGAGTGTTACCTTCTCTTCAATTTTTTGGAGAAATTTCAGAATAACTGATTTTAATTCTTCTTTAAATGTATAGTAAAATTCACTAGCAAAATCATCTGGTGTTTTGCTTTTCTTTGTTGGGAAATACTGTTGAAATTTCTTTAGTTATTGGTTTGTTCAGATTTTCTATTGCTTCTTGATTCAGTCTTGGCAAATTGCATGTTTCTAAGAATATTTATTTCTTTTAGATTATTCAGTTTGTTCATAGTACTCTCATGACTCTTTATATTTCTTTGGTATCAGATATAATACTTTCTCTTTCATCTATTATTTTATTTATTGGAGTCTAGTTCCTCTTTTTTTACCTACTGGGCAAGCTGCGTTTTTGGGTCAACTATCTAATGTGAGTGTACTGAGATAATTTATCATTGAGGCTGACATGGATTTTGTTGCAATTTTTATTTATATTCCACACTCTGGTCACACAGTGTTTTGAGGACAGAACCAGGACTTTCTCTTTAGTAGAGTGTGTGTTCTGAGTACCTATAAATCTCTGATAAATACTTAATGTTTTCTACCCCATCCAATGCCTTTCCAAATCATGAGGGTGCTGTATTTTATAATTAGTTCAGTATTTTAAGGCTTTTGTGAATTCTTTTTACAGTTTAGTCCTGTTCTAAGTTTCTTTACCTCTATCAACATTTTTCCCACCTGCTGACTTGCCCCCAAGCAAATAAGACTCCAAAAGGCCACTGCAGTGCATTAGTCAAGACACAGAGTGTGTCTTAAGGGAAATTCTTTTTAGCTCTATTCTGCTTTCCAACTTCTGTTGTAGACTGACTTACAATTGAAGAAGAACCCACATGATCAAGGGATCATGCTTGTGTATTCTGACTTTCCTGTGACATGCAACCGCATTCTACTCAGTGAGAGTCCATGAGGAAATTTTGACAGGGTGAGTGTCAACCTGCTTTGGGACTGGAATGTTTCAGAATATTTATAAGACCCACAAGTGAGCATACAGTTGTTAGGTTTTTTAAAAGCTGGAATGATTTCTTTTCACTTCTGTTCATGATAGATTTATCTTCCTCTTAATCTGTCAGAGATGGCAACAGCTTTATGACTCTTCTCTCCTCCATCTGCCTTGTCAATTTCTTGAATTTATTTAGATTTCTGTGTGTATTCAGTTATCTGGTGTGGAAAAAATGACTTTGTAGTTTCTCATACTGGTTTTAATTGTTGGGCTGAAACTGATAGTTTCTTTCAAACTACATTCTAACAAAGAGATCAAGTTCACCATTTTTATATATAAAATAGGATGTTAAAACTTTAACTATAATGACTTGCAATACAGTTCAATTTACTATTTTAGCAGGATATTAATTTCACTATATTATACACTCTCCAATATTTGTCATTATCGTGATTAGTTTTATACTAGCAATGCTTCTTTAGATCCATCCACTTGTTTCTGAATTCTCTACTCTCACTTATCTAGATTCCAGCCCTTCCATTTGAATGTTATGATATTTTTATTCAAAATATTTTTTTATTAATTCCCTCAATAAGGAATTCATTGTTAAATATAATCACTCTTCGGGTCTGAAAATATCTATATTTCTTCATTATTAAACAATATTTAAAACAATCAGTTAAAAATAAAAAATAGTGAGATTTAAAATTCAAGCTTGCCAATTATTTTTCACTTTTTCAATGATATTTTATCCTTCTAACTAACATTTATTGTAGATGTTGAGAAGTTGACTATTGGCATCATGGTTGTCAGTTAATATTTTATTTCCTATCTGGTTACTTTTCAAATATTTTTTTCCTTTGGTGTTCTTTACTTTCTAGTATTTTAAATTTCTACTCATGTCTTATTCCTAACATTTGATAGTATTTTAAAAACTTGATAAACATTTAATACTATCTGAGCATTTTAGGGTCCAATACAACAATTTGAAAGAATGGGAGCTCACATTCTGCGAGTTTCCTCTGAATATATCTTTTGAATCCTGGTTCATAGGTCCATAGTGATTAAATGATGAAGAAGACTCTTTTTAAAAATTCTTAACTAAAGCCCAGACCAAGGCAGGGAAGTGTCCTTATCTTCTTATTTGTTAATGTATAACATTTTATATGTTCCCCCTTTCATGTTATTTATAATATTTTGATCATCCTGTATTTATACAGGGATGTCATATCTAATACACCACCTTTAGTATGTCTGAGGCCTCATCTGGTTGCAAAAACTGGCTTCTACCTCAGGAAAACTTGAAGCATCATTTCCTTTTCACTCCCCTAAGATGGTGTTTATATAGTTATATAGTCTACCATATTGTCAGAAAAAAAATTAGAGAAATTTAAGTTCTAACTCTCCATAAACTTAATCTTTTTCATAAACTTATTTTTATTTGAATATTATCATACTTTGAATTGTTCCATAATTTTTATCTTGTCTAGAACAGTCCTTTTCTGTTGCTAATAACTTCTTGCCCCACCCTCCCCACTATGAAAACCTTCCTTTTTGTACAATTACTCAGCATTTCCCTCTTCTTTCTAGATGGAATGTTTTTCAATTTGTGAGTCATTTAATAAAGCAAAATAGATATTCGAAAAATAATTTAAAAAATTTGGAAAAGAACCTTGAATTCATTACTTAGAGACATATATTTTTCCCACATCAGAAAAAAAAAAACAGTTAATACAAACCAAGTTTGACAGCAAATTATTTTGACCACAGATGTAGGCAATATTAATACTGGCCAAACCAATCTAGATGTTCTATTAATTAGTAGACACATTTTACTAGGTCCACATATTACATTTAGAACTTGAATTGTGTGACTTTTTAAGTAAAAAAATGTAAGATATTTATGTTTTCTTTAAAATTACACGATCAACAGAAGCTCAAGCAATACACCTGCTGTGTTTCACCTTGAAAAACCATTTGAAGGATTCTTTGCTCAAAAAGTTACTAGTAACACTGTAACAAGTTTTTGTGTTATTGTTTTTTTCTTAAAGATTTTATTTTATTTATTTGATAGAGAGAGAGAGATCATAAGTAGGCAGAGAGGCAGGCAGAGAGGGAGGAGGAATCAGGATCCCTGCTGAGCAGAGAACCCGACGCGGGGCTCGATCTCAGGACCCTGAGATCATGACCTGAGCTGAAAGCAGAGGCTTTAACCCACTGAGCCACCCAGGTGCCCCTGAGTTATCGTTATTAACGTCTTTCCTTCTAGAATGTTCCAGAGAAATAAAGCCAGATCCTAGTTAAATCCAGTCAAGACAAATTTTATTCAGTAACCATTGCAACAGGGGAAAAGACCTCAGCACAAAACTAAGCTATATTCTGAATACAAGAACAAGTGGGGATTTATAACCAAGGAGTACATTGATGGGGAGGAATTAGTGGATGGAAAATTACTGAGAGACGTAAAGGGTAGGGAGATTTTTGCTAAAATGACTTAACATTTTTACTAAAAGTAGGATAAAGACTTATCCACCAATCAATGGGAATGAAGAACTTGATCAGATATCAAGGGTGATCAGTAATTAGTACAATCTCAACTAAGACTAACTGCATTAAGTCAAGGGCAGGGCCCAAGGAAGAGGCCTAGTAGAAAAGAGGGCTTAGATGAGCCTAACTAAAGTTTGCTCAAGGAAAAAGTATTTCCCAAGAGACGTTACTAAGAACTATATTTATAATATTTTATTTGAGTACACAACTTAGGAAGGAGAATTTATGTGTGTAGTCAATTGATTTGACTGACTACATGAAAGAAATTGAGGAAGACACAAAGAAATGGAAAAACATTCCATGCCCATGGATTAGAAGAACAAATATTGTGAAAATGTCTATTCCACCTAAAGCAAACTACACATTTACTGCAATCTCTATCAAAATACCATCAATTTATTTCAAAGAAATGGAACAAATAATCCTAAAATTTATATGGAACCAGAAAAGACCACAAATATCCAGAGGAATGTTGAAAAAGAAAACCAAAGTCGGTGGCATCACAATTCCAGACTTCAAGCTCTAGTACAAAGCTGTAATCATTAATACATTATGCTATTGACACAAAAACAGACAATGGAACAGAATAGAGATCCCCAAAATGGACCCCCAACTCTATAGTCAACTAATCTTTGACAAGGCAGGAAAGAATATCAAGTGGAAAAAAGACACTCTCTTCAAAAAATGGTGTTGGGAAAACTGGACAGCCACATGCAGAGGAATGAAACTAGACCATTTCCTTACACCACACACAAAAATAGACCCAAAATGATCAAAGACTTCAATGTGAGACAGGACTCCATCAAAATCCTGGAGGAGAACACAGGCAGCAATCTCTTCGACCTTAGCCACAGCAACTTCTTCTTAGAAACATCTCCAAAGGCACGGGAAGCAAGGGCAAAAATGAACTATTGGGACTTCATCAAGATCAAAAGCTTTTGCACAGCAAAGGAAACAGTCAACAAAACCAAAAGACAACTGACAGAATGGGAGAAGATATTCGCCAATGACATATCAGATAAAAGGCTAGTATCCAAAATCTATAAAGAACTTCTCAAACTCAACACTCAAACAACAAATAATCCAATCAAGAAATGGGCAGAAGAGTCCACAGTCTCTCATGGTTTATCTCCCTTCTGATTTCCCCCCATTCACCTTTCCCTTCCTTCTCACAATGCCCTCCATGTTTTTCTTTATGCTTGGCACGTAAGTGAGACCATAAGGTAATTGGCTCTCTCTGCTTGACTTATTTCACTCCGCATAATCTCTTCCAGTCCCATCCACGTTGATACAAAAGTTGGATATTCGTCCTTTCTAATGGAGGCAAAATATTCCATTGTGTATATGTACCATATCTTCTTTATCCATTCATCTGTTGAAGGGCATCTTGGTTCTTTCCACAGTTTGGCAATTGTGGCCAT
>JAQQSY010005642.1:0-11539 GCA_028646535.1 Procyon lotor | reverse complement strand
ACCCTAAAGATACAAACATCGTGATCCGAAGGGGCACGTGCACCCGAAAGTTTATAGCAGCGATGTCCACAATAGCCAAACTATGGAAAGACCCTAGATGCCCATCAACAGATGAATGGATAAAGAAGATGTGGTATATATATACAATGGAATACTATGCAGCCATCAAGAGAAACGAAATCTGGCCATTTGCAATGGTGTGGATGGAACTGGAGGGAATTATGCTAAGTGAAATAAGTCAGTCAGAGAAAGACAAGTATCACATGATCTCTCTGATATGAAGAATTTGAGAGGCAAGGTGGGGATTTCTGGGAGGGTGGGGGAAAGAAATGAAACAGGAAGGAATGGGGAGGGAGACAAACCGTAAGAGACTCCTAGACTCACGAAATGAACTAAGGGTGGCTGGGAGGCGGGGGGTAGGGATAGGGTGGCTGGGTTGTAGACATTGGGGAGGGTATGTGCTATGGTAAGTGCTGTGAAATGTGTAAGTCAGACGATTCACAGACATGTACCCTGGGGCAAATAATACATTATATGTTAATAAAAATAAAAAAAAATAAAAATACAAAACTGTTCTATGAAAACATTTTTTTGTATCAATATTCGTCTGAGTCTCTCTTTCTTTTTCCTATGCTTTTTAAAAAACCTGCAGATATCCATTACTGTTTCTTACTTTTTCCCTTGTAACTGTCCACTAATTGGCCTAAAATATAAAACTAAATTGTATATTAAATCAATTACTGCATTTTAATTTTTTTTTTTAAGATTTTATTTATTTGACAGAAAGAAACACAGCGAGAGAGGGTACACAAGCAGAGGGAATGGCAGCGGGAGAAGCAGGCTTCCTGCTGAGCAGGGAGCCCGATGCGGGGGTCGATCCCAGGACCCCGGGATCATGACCCGAGCTGAAGGCAGATGCCCAACGACTGAGCCACCCAGGTGCCCCTAATTACTGCATTTTTAATAAACATGCACGTCCTATATTATTTAATTATAATGTTTCTCTTTTCTTTCCAGAAACAAACTAAAGCCCAAATTAGGTTGGGGTTTCTTTATGTGGTCCACAATTAGTATGTATTTTTTTTTTTCTGTGCATCAGGAGATCTATCATTTGTCCCTATAGTACTAAGGCTTTTAACTTTGCTCTTGGTTCATTATTGATGATTGGTAAACCCCTACTGCGTCTATTTCATACCAAAGGATGGTTAGAGATGCCAGGAAATGATGAATGTAGTTAGGAAGTGGGCACTTCAAAGCATTGGGAGTTGTTAAATATAATACTAACTTATGCATGGGCAGAGTTACTGCAAACAGGTTGTTATGGAGTCTGACACCATGGCAGCATGAATGTGTATTATGGGGCTAAAGAAAGAATGAGACTATATTCTCAATTCATTTTAGGGAAATATTTGCCATGTGACTTCATAAGCAATTTTCTGTGATAGCAGTAAAATTGACTTGGACAGGCATCTCTAAGTGAATTAACATAATTAATATGATTTTATTAACACAGCCAAAATGTTTTTCTCCCAGAAAATTTGACAGAACCTAAGCCTAGCAGTACTTGGCCACTGGCAAAGTACAACAGTGTCTCCCTCCACATCCCCTGCCACGTCCCCATCAGTATTGGTCCAGTGAGTTTTCAGGGGCAGAACTCTCAGGCAGGTGTTAGATGCCAGGAATATGAGAGATCTCAGTTAACTGAATGTGACAATTAATAACTTTTATTGAGTGCCCAATTTGTTCAGAGCCCTAGGCACTGTGGGTGATCAGAAAGAAGCAGAAGGAAACAAATAATCTCTTTCTGCCTCTTAGGGGTTTCTAGTCATGGCAAAAAGAGGTCCTCCACTGTGTCCTGGCAACAAGAGAGAGCGGAAGTTAGAGAACACATCAGTCTAAGGTCTATAATGACCACATGGAGGTTCAAGGGACAGGAGTAGAATTGCCAATTGAATAAGTGTGAGATTTGTGACACTTTTGTGGCATTTTATTTTTTTGTAATTTGTGAGTCCTGTCTCTGTTAAATTTAATTCAGCAAACATTTTTAAGAATATCCTGCCATATGTGATATATCACCTTGGGTCTCCTTGTTACCATAATGGTAATTAGAGTTTTATCTCTATCTTCAAAAATTAATATGCTTCTTTTCCATTCTATCTCTGTGTTTTTCTCTGTCTCTGTCTCTCTTTCTCTACACACACACACTGACCTATACACATTTATGTATCTAAGTTATATTTACACACAAACGCACACACATATTTAATCCAGATGTCGGCAAGAACAATACCTATAATTACAAAAAGAAGATTATGATAGCATAGAGAAAAGAGCAAGTACTTTCTGATAGGAGAAAAAAATTTTTATGGGGAATCTCTATATTTATGTTATTGTTTAGAAAAATCTCATATAAATGTTAATTACAATGAAGCAGATGTAACCATAAATTCATAAGCAATAAATGATCAGCAGAATAATGAATCAAAAACTGATCTATTGAAAACAGAACAGCACACAAGCAACTAAGTGATGGATGGGAAAAGATAGCGTAGGTTGTGGGCAGTAGGTCAATAAGAGACGTGTAAGTAACAGAACAAGTGTAGGAGCTACTTTTTTCCAGCCTGGCACAATGCAGTTTTATGCTTTGCATTTCATATTTAATTTATTATTTTTAAAAAATATATTTATTTATTTATTCGAGAGAGCAAGAAAGTGGGGAGAGGAGCAGAGAATGAGGGACAAGCAGACTATTCACTGAGTGTGGAGCCTGATGAGGGGCTTGATCCCACGACCCTGAGATCATGACCTGGGGCAAAATCAAGAGTCAGACACTTAACTGACTGAGCCACCCAGGCCCCCCTACATGTCACACCTATAAAGACTAGACAGATGAATGAGAAGTCAGGGGACTACTTACAACATCCGGTGGGGGGGAAGGATTATGTACATGGATTTCTGGAGGAAAAGAAAGGATACAACCATTTTGTACTGCTAATTGGAGCAGATGAAACCTATATACAGAGTACTACATGCATAATTAAACAGAGACAGAACTAGACCAGGAAGTCTTTGAGGAGTAGAATGAAAACAATCTGAAGAAATGTGAATGTTACCTATTGTCCTCCTCTGTATTCTGTGGAGATAAATTTTAGGTTCCCCGTGTGTAGTTTACATGTTGCTTCTTCAACTATGGTAAAATAGTATTTTTGTATGCTCAGTGGTTTGTCTAATAATATGGTTGGTGACCAAATTATTATGAAAAGAACTTGAAGGAACTGAAGGGTCAATACTATGTTGGTAACAGAGTAAATAAATAAATAATCTTTCTTTTTCCCCCAAACTAGGGGAGAAGTATCAGAATTTGCACAAGAAGACAGGCAGAGTGCCACACCTATATGCTATTAGATGTCATTTTATTAGGCTTAGTGAAGACACTAGTTCATACAGTATTTCTTTGAGCTCTTTTATGATGCAAATGGGACAAAATTGTGTTTCTAGGAGCTATTTTCAATACATTACTAGCAAAATAAAATAAATTGCAAAAGTGTCAAAATTCTCAGCTTGATTTACTTGACAAAAAGCTCCAGATTCAGCTCTTTTGATGCATATCACTTGCAAAGTTTCAAGGATTTTGTGATTTATAAAAGTGGCTAAGCATTCAGAACTCTCAATTATTTATACAGATCTGTTTGAAATAGTCAAACTCTTCAGTTTTTACTATTAGCCCAGCAATTTTAATGACAGCAGACAGAATACTTTCTGAGATGTACATAAACAAAAAAAACAAAGTGTTTAGTATTTTCCTTACTTGGCCAAGACCAATTCTTTAAGATATATCACTGTAACATAAAACAAGTGTCAAAGCAAAGGATGTCCTCATTTTCAAGCATTGGTGAGAGAAAAGAGTTTATAGTAATCTGAGCATATTTGGCAGAACTGTATATCTTTACTTAGATCATCTTCAAAGAGTACAATTTTCCTTGACACTCTAAAACTCTTCATGAATTTGGAATTAGAATACAAATTACTTTATTTCCCCCTAGGCTTCAGGAATTCACTATTAGTGAGCCTCTCTATGCTCACTCTGTGAGATCTTCTAGCGTAGAACTTTTCTATGTCTTCACATACGGGGAAGAGGGAGTCAGGGAAATGGGAGGTAAGTAAAATCACTCCCACATTTGTCAACATGATCTCCGAGGGACAAATTGACTACAAATATTTCATCTGTTATGTTCACCGCTCCATTCTCAGAGCTTAACAACAATGCTTTGAACACAGAAGCATTCCCTACCTATTTGTTGAATAAATGAAAAAGTGAATGAATCTGTCTTAGTCATACATAGCTTTTCAGGATGGCATCAAGCCAAGTAATTAGTGAAGAGTTAACTTTGCTGCAGACTTAGAGGATGAACATTTAGATAATTTCTTAAAACACAGCATTAAATAATAGTGAACCTTATCTGTTGGTAAAAGGAATAAAATGTTTTTCTTCATTTTATTAATCATAGTTGTTAATATATTTATTTTAAACTTTTATCTTTCAGAAAATCTCTGAACATTAAGATATCTCAATTTTGTAGTCTTACCAGAAGGCGAAACCGGACCTAGTTTGGGAATCCCAAAAAGGGGGATTTTGACTTGAAAACCAGAGACCTTTATGACTTGGGAAATAAAAGATGACCTCAGAAGGATTCCATATTAGTGGATGTTCCAAATAATAATTCTAAGATTTCTTCCTGTTAGAACAGCTTCTGATGTTATGATTCTTTTCCTAATTTCTTTGATCATTATTTCTTCTGAATTCCTACAGATTTTATTTTTCCAAAACTTAATTTAATCATATATTTCTTAACTGCTCATCTTTACTGTAAGCCCTTAAGGGGAGAAATTATGTCATATACTTTCATGGTATCCCTTGTAGATCTTAGCACAGTGTTTTTCTACAAAGTATGCCTTAAAGTATCTACTCATTATCAAGTATTTGAATAAGATACAAGAGAATCTTATTTGTATCAATAGGGTTTTACTTATAGGTACTTTACAATAGGTACTTTACTTATATTACCCAATTTAATCCTGACTACAACCGTATGAGATTAGTAGAACCAAGATCAGAATTTAGGCCTGTTTGAATATATCTCTGTATAATCCACGCACTTTAAATAATTATCTGTCAGCATTTCTAATCTGAAGTTTTGAGTTAGTGCTCTGCTTTTATATAGTAATATAGTCCTCTTGAATTCTGTGGTTTGACCAAGTCATATATAGAAATTCTGACTCCTCTGGGCATTTCTTAGGCATTGATGAAGTAATATCTTTTCTTACATATTAGATGTTTGGCTGGAGGAAAAATCATGATGAAGCATACGTAAAAACTATGAATTTTAACTCAAAATTGGTTATGAATGCCAAGAGTTATCATGGCTAACAGTTTTCATCTCTTTTAGTTCCTTGAAGTAAATACAGCTATGATTTAGCTTGGCATAAATGAAGGAAAGTATTGTTTAAAATGTATTATTCACGATCTCATTTTTTTCCCCTGGTAATTGGCAAGCAACATAAAGCAATTTAAAACTTACTTAGTAAGTGCTTGTAAAGTATTTAATAAAAATATATGGTGTTTTCACTTTCTTTTCAGACTATGTCCATTTTAATTATTGGTAGAATCTACCAATTTTTAATTCTAATGATTATTATAAGAACAAATGTATGCAGAGAAATAAGGCCAGTCATTTTATGTAGGAGAATTAGAAACCTACTTATCTCTTGCCTGGTTTGGTGCTATTGTAGACTCTTGTTTATCATTTTATCATCTTTCAATGTGACCTTCAGATTTTACTAGCAGTGTTTAGAAACTCACTTCGGTCTTCATTTTGCAAACGGTCATTTATGTTATTATGCTAATAAGTCGAATAAGTTTAACATTGGCCTAGAAGTGGATTTGAGTAAGCTTCTGGGAAACCTCCACAAATTCACAAAGTTAATGGCTTGACCTCTCAATTCTCCAATGTAAAATAAGCTATAATGATTTTTCAGGCTCTTAGCTCCCCTGCATTTCAAAAAAATGAGCTCTCATTTACTTTAAATGACTTGACTTTCCTTATGATCTAATTGTAAGTGAATAATCCTTTATTTATCTTCTAAAATGTTTCTTGTCCATGTTTGGTTGGGAGCCTTCTTCACAACAGAAAAAAGTTTCTAGCAGATGTTCCGAACAAAAACAGTGAATTCTCTGGAATTTATGACACTAGGAGGATATTTCAAAGAGACAGCTCATATATTTGAGCAAATACCCAAAGAAGAAATATGATAAATACTTTTAATATTTATTTACGTGGTTTAGCAGAAGGTTGGTAGAGTAGGAGGGAATTTGTGTAATATATAAAGATTTGGCATATGTCCTTTTAAGAACTTAGAAAGGAACAGTTTAATTTTCATTTCTTTAACATTATTAAATTTTTTTTTTAAAAAGATTTTATTTATTTATTTGACAGAGAGAGAGATCACAAGCAGGCAGAGAGGCAGGCAAAGAGAGATAGAGGAAGAAGTAGGCTCCCCTCCGAGCAGAGAGCCCGATGCGGGGCTCGATCCCAGGACCCTGAGATCATGACCTTAGCCGAAGGCAGAGGCCTTAACCCACTGAGCCACCCCGGCGCCCCAACATTATTAAATTCTAAAACTTCCTTTTTAAACTGAAAATTTGCCTGTGATATTACATATTTAGCTCTGTTCTTAATGAATGATTATTTATCCAAAATTAATATTGGAGTGAGTGAGTGAGTGCTGTCCTAAGAGAGTCTCACTATTTTTCTGAAGTTGGAATTAATGTAAATAGGGAAAAAATAGCAGGGAGATTTCAAATGTTGTAATGTTGGTATTAGTTTTATTTTTGCTATACAAATGAAATAATATTATTAATAGCAGAAGCTAATAACATAGGTTCAAAAAAGAAGTTAATCAAATACTTATATAATGTGGTAAGGACTGATTTCATTCTGACCAACAATATTTTTTGTATTTATGAAAGAGATAGTAGTAAAACCTCTTATTTACGGCTCTCTAGTTGCAAAAGACACCCTATTTGGGGAATGATCACATTATGGGGTATGTTTTGATAGGGTTTTACTCTTGATTTTTCTCCATCTCTTGATGTGGAAATTTACAAAGCAACAGATAGATTATTGCATTAGAAGAAACAATGAATATCAGTGTTCCCTGATATTAGGGGGAAAAAGAAGGCCAGAAAGTCTCTCCTTTTAATGGGTTCCTTAAAGTTGTTCATTTCCTCTGGTGTTTTCTAATCAACATCTTGATCAGTTTTGAATTTTAGGAGATAGGTATGGAAAGGCTGTTTTTTTTTTTAAAGATTTTATTTATTTGACAGAAAGAAACACAGTGAGAGAGGGAACACAAGCAGAGGGAATGGTAGCAGGAGAAGCAGGCTTCCTGTGGAGCAGGGAGCCTGATGTGGGGCTCGATCCCAGGACTCTGGGATCATGACCTGAGCAGGAGGCAGACGCTTAACGACTGAGCCACCCAGGCGCCCTGAAAGGCTGGTTTTATAGCACAAGCTTCCTTCTTAAAAGGATTTATTTAGAACTGATTGTAGCTTTTTTAATCTTTAAGGTCCTGATCTGGGCAGAAAGAGTTCACATACTAAATTTCTTCCCTATGTTGTAACAGCCAAATAAGGCAGTGCTATAGTTAAGCAAGGATCTTAGGAACTAAACATTGTGCCTTTTATCCTTTAGGATTTGTCCCTTATGCCATTTCACATTAAGAATATGATTAAAATCTAAAGGAGAACAAGGGGCAACTTTGAATGGAAAGCTAAATCCCAATGTGAAATATCCTGTTTTCCCTGGATTGACTAGAAGGGAACTGGGCAAGGGAAGACATTAGAAATAGTCACCTAGAGCCTGGTTAACAAAATAGATGGTTCTTTTTTTTTTAAATTTAATTTTATTTTTTCAGTGTTCCAAGATTCATTGTTCATGCACCACACCCAGTGCTCCATGCAATACGTGCCCTTCTCGATGCCCACCACCAGGCTCGCCCAACCCCCTACCCCCTCCCCTCCAAAACTCTCAGTTTGTTTCTCAGAGTCCACAGTCTCTCATGTTTCATCTCCCCCTCCGATTTCCCGCAGTTCACCCTTTCTTTCTTTTGTAAACTGAATGGCTGTGGCTCTGCTGTCTCAGGCTGCTGTGTGTTGCTGACAGATTCACTATAAGTCTTCAACATAGACAACTGTGCTGAGAGGTACTTGTTCAGATAATCAGCTGTAAAAAGTAAGTAAATAAAATCCTCCAAGTTGCAATTTATGTTCCTACCTGATAGCTTGAAACTGGGCTACTCTTTGGGAAACTTAAGGTATATTCCCTTAAAACAACATTCTTATCTCTCATTAACAGCATCTTTGAAAAACATGTACATGTTAAAGTGATATTTACAACAAGGATAATTTGCAAGAAGACAGGGGTATTGTAAGAGTAGAACTAAGAAAATACAGCATCATGAATGTTGGTTCTGAGAACTTTATAATGAGGTTTTAATGCAGACTGTGAAAAATTAAAGGGAGATATAAATTATGGAATATTCACTAATATTTCTACCTGGTGGTTAATTTATATACTTTTTATAGCAACCTATTATTTTGCTCATATTTTTGCATTGATTAGTGAGTTCCCGTAGTCAATAATTAAAAAAAAAACTGAATTGCAATGATTGAAACATATGGAAGCATTTCTATTCTGGAAAAAGGGTCACTTGTTTGCCATTATAATGATATATAGGACACCTGATGTCTATGCTTGGTGTAATTTTGGTTTTTATAGCATACACAGGCATATTGGAATTGTGGTTTTAGGCCTTTGAAATCAATGACTTTGGGGCTTGGGTAGGGTTTTGTCACTAACTTATCTGGAAACTTCTGGCTCTAATTGGAACTTCTTTCTGTAGAAAGTTTTAATCCATGTAACAAATAGAATCACAGATAGGAAAGGACTTCAAGAGATCATTTATTCCCTTCCATGTCTTCAGGCAGTGAAAAAAACTAACTCTTTAATAACATCAAGGTCTTCTTATCTCGCCAAAAGTAAATGGAGATTGTATAATTCTCCAGTGAATTTTAGTTGACATTATAGACAATGTAGGTATTTTTTAGGGGAATAATTTCACTTTTGCCGGCATGATTCATCTTAACTCATAACTTTCTGTAGTACTCCATGTTGAGGTAATTTGGAAAGAATGGTTACATGACTTGAGGTTTTTTGAGAAATACAAAATATCAACAATATGTATCTTTTTCTCCTTTTTTTCCTTTAGAACTGAGTCCTCCCGTGTTCACATTTGGACTCTATGATCTTCCTAGTGTGAATGGCTAAATGTATGATAACAGTGATAACTGACATTGCATTCTCTCTCTCTCTCTCTCATTAATAGTGACCTCTCCATCCCTTGTAAATCTTTCCTCCTTACAAACACCACCCATTTGGGTTGTCACCTATTTTCAGAAGTCTTACTAAGATTATTTATTTATTTATTTATTTGTTTGTTTGTTTGTTTGTTTGAAAGTAACCTCTGCACTCAGCATGGAGTCCAACATGGGGGTTGAAATCACGACCCTGAGATCCAGACCTAAGCTGAGATCCAGAGCTGTCTTTTAACTGACTGAGCCAGCCAGGCACAGCCCCCCCCCCACCCATAGGATGTTTTCTAAATGGATTCACCAAAAATATCTTCTGCAAAGTTCTCTCCCCAAGTACTGGAGATGCTTTACTAGACACCATAATCAAAAATAAACAAGGTTTCTACAACTCTAATATTGCACATTTAGAGAGAAAGCCTTGCTCCTCTTGTGTGATGTTCCTATAGGTATAGGTGGGCGAGAGTTTGAACATGCTACAGAGGTTTAGTGCCATAGCTTTCTCAGTTTTTACATAGTTTCCTTGTTTTACAAAAGAAGTATTTAGGAGACAGATCCAAAGGACAAAATCATGCTTTCAGGGAGAGGAGGCAAGATGGTGGAGGTGTAGGAGGCACAGAGAGCAATGGGTCCCAGAAGTCCAGCTAAAGAGGCAGAAAACCACTCTAAAAGCCGGCAAACACAACAGGAGAGAAAAGAGAATAAGAACAGCAATTCTAGGAGCAGAAAATTGACCACTTTCAGAAAGGTAGAACGTGTGGAAAAAGTGAATTTAAAGCGATGGAAGAGAGACCCCGGGGGGAGGGGCCGGCTCCCAGCAGCCGCAGAGCCATGGAGCACAAAATCCGGAATTTCTAGTCCACTCCGCTGAGGGACATCGCTCCGGAGGCTAACTGGGGGTTCAGCCCTTGCAGGAACAGTGTGGTTTCAGGACCCGTGGGGTCACTGAGGGACCAGGGGAGCCCGAGTGCAGCAGAGCTCCCAGGTATCAGGGTAGAGAAGCCGGCGGCAGAGAAGGAGCCTCCAATGCCGCATAGGCCTACCTTGGACTATAGGAACTGAGACATATAGTTCATATAGGGCTACCGTACTTCAAGTGGGGACCCCATGGGAGGCAGCTCCAGAGAAACCCCCTCCTTCCTCCTCCGGGAGGAGCGCTGTGGGAGCACGCAGCAGGAATCTGCTGGTTTGGGGACTCCAGACGGGGCCGCACACATGCCACAGATAGAAGGGCTCTGCCATAGGCTCATGAGCACAGAGCACGGGCTGCAGACAAGGAAGATGGGAGTGATAAGGGCTCTCCTCTAAGGGCCTGTGGAGGATCGCGGCACCCAGCACTCGGCTCCTCTGGGCCGGAGACTGGGAGGCTGCCATTTTCATTCCCGGCCTCCAGGGCGGTACAGAAAGCGCTCAGGGAACAAAGACTCCGAGAGTGAACCTGAGCCAAGTGCTTGTCCCATCCCCTGGCAAGGGTGGTGCAATTCTGCCTCAGGCAAAGACATTTGAGAACCTCGGCAATGGGCCCCTCCCCCAGAAGATCAGTGAGAATATCCAGCCAAGACCTAGTTAGTCAATCAGTGAAAACTGCGGAACTCCAGAGAATCTTTCTCTCTCACCTATCTACCCTTACCTTGACAAAATGATGAGGCAGAAAAACTCACCACAAAAAAAAGGAAGAGACAGTACCAATGGCTAGGGACCTAGTCAATGTGGACATTAGTAATATGTTGGAAATAGAGTTCAAAATGACACTTATCAAGATGCTAGCAGGGCTCGAAAAAACATAGAAGATATTAGAGAATTTTTTTCGGGAGAAATAAAGTCCCTTTCTGGAGAGATAAAAGAAATAAAATCTAACCAAGTTGAAATTAAAAAAGCTATTAATGAGGTACAATTAAAAATAGAGGCTCTCACTGCTAGAACAAATGAGACTGAAGAAAGAATCAGCGATATAGAAGACCAAATGACGGAGAACAAAGAAGCTGAGAAAAAGAGAGACAAACAACTACTGGACGACAAGGGGAGAATTTGAGAGATAAGTGATACCATAAAATGCAACAATATTAGAATAATTGGGATCCCAGAAGAAGAAGAAAGAGACAGGGGCAGAAG
>JAQQSY010005641.1:0-11539 GCA_028646535.1 Procyon lotor | reverse complement strand
ATCCAAAATGCAAATTTCACCCAAAAAAAATCAATGTGGTCTTTGAACATAATTTTTAGCATTTGCAAATTTGCTCTATCTAATTATACTTAGCACTTAGCACTTCTTATCTTAAGAGCATCAAGGCATTTCACACATCTTAATAAAGACTCAAAGCTTTTTTTAATTAAAGATTTAATCTGGAGTGATATGCAACAAAGAAAATCTATAAAAATATCCTTTATATGATGCTACATATAATAAATGGTCAGATTCAATTTCTAAAGCACTAAAATAAAGGCTCTACTTCAAGATGAATATTATAGCAAATGGAATCAAATAAACCCATTTATTGTCATTTTTTACCTATGGCATTTACTAAAATGGAAGATTCAAATAGTAACTATTTATCAAATATAGTCAATTAGGCAAATAAATAGCTTTAAAAACTTTACTAAATCCTCATGCTTTTCTGTCTTGCATATAAAAATATCTGTAGTATTTCAGGTACATTTGAAAAAAGATATAATTTTTATTATGATGGTTTATAGTTTGATACGTACTTACATTATCTACTTTATTGGTTATATTTTCAGGTTTTTATTTTTGCTATTTGTGTCCTTTTGATCTGCCTTGAATTGCAAAAGGTATATTGAAGGAGTCTCTCTTCACAAAAAAAATAATAAAAACATAAATAAAAATAAAATATTTTCCACTGTCAACCCACCAATCTTGCGTCACCGCCCACGCACATCGGTTCTCAGCTGGTCCTCCAGAGCCCCCTGAGTGCCAACCCTAGTCCCCCTGTGGGGTCCCATTTCCACTCCAACAAGAGGAAAGATGCTATCATGAACCAGGAGAAACGCCAAATCGCAAGTACACGTGCGCAGTGGTGGGAAAGGAACCACTCACCCAAAGAAGTTGGTTCATAGACCAGCTACAGCAAGTGATTAAAAAAAAGAAACAACTTCACTTCTTCTCAAAGAAGTTAGGAGGAAATGGTATCTCTTGGTATTGAAGAAGTGATTAGGTTCCCTAACCAAGGAAAGGATCCACTTTCGGAACCCTAAAGTTTGGGTGTCCCCCGGAGGAAGGTTTTCCCTCTTCTGGGCCAAGCTGAGGCAGAGCAACTAACAAATGCTACTCAGTGTCTCCAACCAACTTGGTGCAGACGGTCCAGCAGTTTCAGAAGACTAGCTGAAGCTCTGTCCAATCTGTGGCTTGTTTGGAAAAGCACCAACTTGCTACCAGAGAGGGGGAGGAGGATGAAGTTCCAGATCTCATGGAGAATTTTGAGGAAGCTTCCAAGAACGGAGCAAACTTAATTGATTCCAATTCTGAAGAGGATAAAACTTGAAGTTACCGGGAGCTGCTATTTTATAGTACAATTGCTTTTTAAAATATTGTTCATGGATCTGATAAAATCTAGATCTCTAATATTTTTAAGCCCTAGCCCCCTGGACACTGTAGCTCTTTCTAGTTTGGGCTTTATATGTAATTAATTCTTTGCAGGTAATTAAGCTGGAGAAGCCTGGGAGTTAAGGTTTGTTTTGTTTTGTTTTAAAGAATTTATTTATTTATTTGACAGAGAAAGAGAGCAGGAGTGGAGTGAGCAGCAGGCAGAGGGAGAGGAAGAGGGAGAGGGAGAAGCAGGCTCCCCACTGAGCAGGGAACCCGATGCGGGGCTCAATCCCAGGACCCTGGGATCATGAGCTAAGCCAAAGGCAGACACTTAGACAACTGAGCCACCCAGGCACCCCAAGGGAATAAAGGTTGAAACAAAGTTAATAAAGTTCTTTGCCTAGTAATACATACATACACACATACATAAGTATATATACATAATTAAAATCTTTTCCCCTGTCATTTTTAAAAAACAGTTTCCAGCCCTCTAGTTTGGATATATAATTGCTCTTTCTCAGCAACATCTGTAAGATACACCTGAAAAGTTGCACTGGCCAGCCTCATAACTGGACAGTGGCAGGTACTTCTTAGGATCAGAAAAAAAAACTATGCAGTGGTCTAGGAAGGGAAGAACATAGAGATCTCGTAAAGAGTATTTTTATTTATATCCTAGATTAGATTGTTCAAAGACTATGTAATCTGGAGCATTTGTGCTAAGGAGCATCTGTAAGAATTTCAATGTAATCTTGGAGAGTGACGATTTAGCCATTAGCTAAATATTGCCAATATTGCCAAAATTTAGCCAATAGCTAAATTCCCCTTATGAAATTAGAAAGCCAGAAAGGAAGGAAAGAAAATAGAAAATGACATGGAATAACCATATTCTATTATGTGGGAGGAAGTAATATAGGCATTTGGTACTCATCAAAGTACAATGTGGCAGAAATTGGCTAGCCATTCACTAAAACCATTTCCTGTTTTTCCCTGAGATTTTAGCTTGACTATTTCCCACTGGATTTTCAGTCAGATATAACCACGTGACCCACGTCTGGTCATGGTAATGTCACAGATATGAACAACACCTTCTAGACTTGACTCCTAAAATTACTTACACATAATCGTTCATGTTCTTTCTCTTTCCACAGCTTGACGGTACACAGCACAGAGATCTTGCAAGCTGTATGTTGAAAATGGAGGAGCCATGCGATGTAAGGAGTGCAGGCACGTCAACTTCTAACTGGAATGGAGTAAAGGGATCAGATTTCCCTTCCTTCTTGAAACAACAAGGAACTGGACAACATATTTAAAACAATGGTTTACAAGGCACTGGATATCTGGCAATGAGGGACTGTGATCCCTGAGAAATAGCCAACAAGGTAAGCTTTACAATGGCTTCAAGAGTTTCCAGGACATGGCTCAGGGTGGGGAACCAGAGAGGATCCAGCACACTTGTCTGATCCGTGAAGTCAGAGATGGGAGTCTCGGGGCACTTAGGCAGCCAGGGTTCACAGGATAGAGTACTCTAAAGGAAAGAGCTTCCCAGAGAAAGAGAGCATAAGAGATATGCAGAAGGTACCCCCTTTAGTGTTCAACAAAATACTCATCACAAATGGGTGTGAGGAAACTATTGAAGGCTGGAGAAAGAATGTTCTAGAGGAAATAGTACCCAGAGATCACCCAGGGCTAGAAAGGTCTTCTTATCAGCTAAGCTGGAAAACCTCATAATTTATGGAATACTAGGGAAAGTTTTTAGAACTAAGATTCTCTCTCCCTTTCCTGTGCCCTTCACCCCACTCACATGCTTACTCTCTAAATAAATAAATAACACCTTTAAAAAAAATCTCTTACAGTGATTACAACTTGCTACCTTTAATTATAATCAATTGCATGCATTTAATATGGTAGGAATACAACTAGAGAGACAGCCAAAGATTGGAAGATTGTGAATCAAAACTCCTATAGGACTTAAGGGAGACAGAACTTCTTGGTCAACAAAGGAAAAGTTGGTCTCATTACAAAGAGTTCCAGCAATATCTCTGTTTTGAGTGGAAAGCACTTAGGTACCGAATGTTACTATGCCACTTCTCCTTTTCTCAAGAAATAACATGAATTCTCGAGCATACAGTGTGTTATATCCAACAATGACCAAGAGTGAGAAAATGTTCTGTTGCGGTACCCAAGAAGGAAAGTTCCCCTGATATTTTCAAGATGCAGCGGTGAAGTCCCATGACATCTGGGAGATCAAACACGGGAGTAAATGAATCATCTAGAGAACCAAAGTAAACATCAGTTCTGCCACTAATTCCAGTGCCCTGATTTACTTTGGGGTTTCTATCAGTTTGGTGCTATGTGATGGCTGAGAGTTGTCATAACGTCATGTTAGTAGGTCATGGTGAACTCCTACGGAGCGGGATAACAGTCAGTTCCGGCTGCAAGCAATATGCTGGGTGGGTCACTTGTGTGCACCTACCAACTTGTACAAGTTCACTGGCAGTACGTAAGGTAGTAAATATACAGTGAAGGATCTTTTATGAATGGTCCTTTAAATTTTTCAATATTGTATTTTATAATGAACCATTAATCAAAGTGGCCTACTAAGATAATGTTTTGGTAGTGACAAAAATGTTTCTACTAAAAATGAAATTATAATGATGGTGATCATGAAAAATAACCAAAGAAGAATCTGGGCATTTCAAAAGGACAAAATCAAGTATACACAAAAGTACAGCATAAAACAAGCCAATGCATGTTTGTACTATTAAATTCAAAACTGGTATTTAAATTTCAGTGATATCATCTATTACATTAATTTTTTTAAGATTTCATTTATTTATTTGTAGAGAGAGCAGGAGCTCACCAGAGAGTGGGGAGAGGAGCAGAAGGGAGGCATGGGAAGAGGGAGAATCTGAAGAAGACTCCAGGCTCAGCGTGGAGCCCAATGTGGGACTTGAACCCAGGACCGTGAGATCATGACCTGTGCCAAAATCAAGAGTCAGATGCTTGGTGGCTGGGCTGTGGACACTGGGGAGGGTATGTGCTATGGTAAGTGCTGTGAAATGTGTAAGCCTGACGATTCACAGACCTGTACCCTGGGGCAAATAATACATTATATGTTAATAAAAAAGAAAAAGAGAGATGCTTAACCGACTGAGCCACCCAGGTGCCCCTCATCTATCACATTTAACTAATATTCTAATTCTAATTAAATAAGTCCTAGATTGATGTATCTAATTTATAAATGTAGTTTGATTTTTTTAGTTCTAAAAGAGCTAGTGAGTTTATACCCAGTCTTATCCTTACACATATTTTAGTAACTTCAGAATAAAAATAAGTTGTTTTTTTTTTAACACTAGACATTAGACTAACTAGTGTTAGTCTAGACTAACACTAGACTAACACTAGAATTCCATGGAAATGTTTTCATTTTAAGGGAGTTCTATATTTTACTCAAGTTCGAGAAACAATCTTATATAAAACTTTTTCTTAATTCAACATGTAGAGGGCAAGCTCTACATTTCAGAAATTTTCAAGCTTGACAGGAAAAGTATCAGAAGAAATGAGGTCAAGAAGAAAAAAAGCACGAAAAATTCCTAGAAATTCCTCACATCTCAGACAATTAATTTTTAAAAACCCTCCACGAATGAAGACATTACACCTTTTTTTCTACCCTAGACTTTAAATGTCTAAGAAAGTTTTCATTCCTGATTCACCATTATCTTACACTCTAACTTATTTAATATGTGTTTATTTAAATAAATACATTCCAAAATTAAGGAAGTGGCAAGTCAGTCTGTGACCACAAATATTTCAAGTCAACAAAATTTACTGATCATGTGCTGAGAGCAGTTACTACTCTAGATGTTGTGGATGGACAAGTGAAAATGATATATTCCCAAGAATAATCACCGAGAGACAGACATAGAAACTGTAAAGCAGTATGGCAAGAATAAGACATATATTATAATTTATATATTATTTTAATATATGAATTACATATTAAATTATGTATATACATCCAGAAAATGTTCAGAGGGTGGAATAATTCACTTCAGAATGGTAGCAGTAAAGGGAGGAGGGTCAGGGAAACATATACGGAGGAGATGGTTAGATTCAGTAAAAAGCTGAAAGGACTTTCTTAAATGGTGTAGAGTATGAAGATCCTTCTAGGCAGAAGGGACGTACACGCCCTGGGAACACAAGAGTCTGATATTTTTTAAAAATTTCATCATATGGAATGGTAAGTTCTGTGACAGAATAAACTTCCTAGAAAGATAACATATTATGTTATAGATAGATCTATCTATTATCTACTCAGATTGAAAATCATATTTGAATTTACCTGGTCGAACATTCTACACTGGATTTCTTCCTGAAACCAAAGAAGAAAAAAATGTATATTTTAAAGTATTTATGAACTGTGGACATGAGGACTTTATCCTTCATCTGGGGTATTAGGATTCTCCAGAGAACTAGTGGGAGATGCACAGACAGATGACAGACTGACAGGCAGGCCGGCAGACAGACGCAGATAATCATGGGAATTGGCTCACGTGATTAGGGAGGCTCTGCTGTCTGCGAGCTGGGAGAAACCCAGGAAAGCTGGTTCTATAATTCAGCCTGAGTCTGAGGTCTGAGAACCAGGGACACTGATGGTGTAAAACACACTATTAGAGATTGGAGCCAAACTAACTGTCCAATCATCGACTCATTGATTACATGTCTTTGAAATTACTCAGCAAAGCTTTAAGCTGACTGCTTTGAAATGGAGATGGATAAATTTTAATAGACATCTAGAAAGGAAAACCAGTCTTACTGAAAAGGAATTCCCGGGAGATACAAGGTTTTATTGATCATGACAGTCGGGGATATTCTTTTAGCTCTAAAAACTGGAACTATGAGCCTGAAATTTTGCAAGTGAAAAGACTTGCAAGGGATAATAAAAAGAGATCGTGGCTGAAGAGCCGGGGCATGGCTCATTCAGCTTCTTCCACGAGTCAGCACGAGTTCCGTGCCCTCACTGGGACCGTCTTCCCACCCTTCTGTCACTTGTGTCTCACCCTGATGGCTTCCCTATAGGAAGACTCGCTCTGTCTTAGTTCCAGTCCTCACCTACTACTCAGTCTTCTCTTGACCCAACACTCACAGCCCCACTGTGTCAGCAGCCCTGAAACCCTTCGAAACCAATACCATTGTGTTTTTATTTCTGTCCCCATCCGTCAGCTCCCGAAGTTCCTGACTCCCAGATCATTCCCTGTCTGTCTCCTGCTTGTAGCCCTGAATCCCCTACTGTGATCCTGCTTCTTCTCTAGGCCTTAGCACTTGAAATCCACCCACCACGTTCTTGGGAACTCATCCGTTATGTCATCCACAAAGTCCTCTACTTCACACCAGTGTCTCTCAACAGTGACTCTGGCTAGAAACTGACTTCTAGAAACACTTTTGCTAAAGATCCTGCCTTCCTCCATAGGTGTCTAACATACCAGCAGCATCATATTAACACGTGGTTAGTAGTTGAGAGAAAAGATCAGTCCACAGGGAGACTTCCAGAATGGTTTCCTTCAAACTCCAGATAAATGAGCTTTGGTGACACTATCTAGGAGTGTCGCCAGGACACTATCATACTTTCCTATGTATTTTACGCTGCAACTGTAACAGACTAGACTACTGAGAATCTTTTGAGTTATAATCTCATTTTACATTTCTCTGTGATTAAGAAAGGGGATCTTTGGTGTGGTCCAAGGAGTCTAGGTTTGTACTTACTTCCAGAGGTCTGAATGCTGGCCCTTCAGTCCCCTACTTCTGTGACTGTGTAAGATTCCTAACCCTTTGCAGCCTGAATTGTCTTATTTTTATAATAGAAGATAGTATCTTTGAGTCTGAAAATCCAATGAGAAAGCTTACGTGAAAATAACTGAATAGAAACTGTGTGCTCAAAAATGACATTTGTTCTCTTTCGGACTTACATGTTTGAGAAGCCTTTGTTGAGGAGAAGAATGTCTGTAACTTTAACTTTGGGTATAATATCGCGATAGCTCTTACAGAAATAAATAATATAAAGGGGTATCATCCTACTTTTTAGATTCTTCCACATTATAATTTAAAAAAGCCCTTCAAATTTGTATATTCTTTTCCATTTCCCAAAGCCTTTTCATATGTATGGGGAAAAAAGCCTATGAAAAGGCTTTTTGCAACTCTGCAAATATTAATTCATGTTTCCAGATAGAGACTGAATTTCCAAGAAATCCTTTTACACAGTTCCTCAATGAAAATGATCTATTTTTAACAACAAAAAAATTTTTTTAATTAAAAAAAAACCGATCTATTTTGATAAACTATGTTTGCTGATTGTATCTCTAAATACAAGAAATCCCCTAATTCAAGAGATGATGCATAAAAGTAGGGAAGATTTAATAAAACAAAAGGTAGTTTAACTTCCAAAAATTAATAGAGCAAAGAATCTCTACTTTCAAATGTAGTAGGCTGGGTCATACCTGTATTCCCACTGAGTTTAAAACATTAAGCCTAGAGAAAGTCAGATAAATTATAGAAATCCTAATTTTGAAGACATCAAGATACTGTGGGAATGTGGACCAGATTAAAATTTCAGAGACACTTGTGTCCTAGGTAAGTGAGCTGATGATCTCCAGTCACTGTTTCCCACTAAGGGCACTGCCCATGCTGACCCCAGGCTGAGGACTGGGAGTGGCCCAGGCCTAGGAGCTCTTCTGGGGAAGGAGACATCAAAAGCTGTTAACAACCATGCCAGGCTGGTATAAAACAAGCTGGAAACTTGAGGGACCTCAAAGTCTACAGTGATTCTGCTCCCAATCGCCAATATGTTGGCAGCAGGGGAGGGGAGGGGAGGGGATAAGGGATGGGGGGTGGATTTCCACACCACCACCCATTCCTTAGCCCCAGCTGGGTGTGCTACAATTCAACTCAATTCTGACACCATCTACCATCTGCTGGGAGACAGCATTAGATTCCACAGGATAAGGGTTCGGTTCTACAGGACTCCGCACCCTACTTCAGAAGCCAGTTAAAAGCCCCAGTTGTCACCTATGCCTCTGACCAACTGGCTCTATAAAGAGTAGAGGTTCCCATCATTCCCTCCATGGGTTCGATTAATTTTCTAGAACGGCTCACAGAACTCAGAGAAACATTTTATTTATCAGATTGTTAGTTTACTGGAAAAGGAGGTAGCTCCGGAATAGCCAGGCAGAACAGATACACAAGGCGAGGTATAGGGAAAGGACATCATTTCCATGCCCCGTCCAAGCACACTGCTCTACGCACTTCTCCACACGTCTCCCAATGGAACCGCTCCAAACCCCATGCTTTCGGGTTCTTACGGAGGCTACATCGTACAGGCAAGATTAAATCATTGGCCATTGGTGACTTAACTCAATCTTCAACCCTTCTCCCCTCACTGGGAGGTTGGCGCCGGGGGGGGGGGGTGACTGGAAACTTTGACCCTCAAATCTCGGGCAACCAGCCAGCCCCTCGCCCACCCTCAACTTTAGGCATTTTCTCAGTCACTTTATTAATATAACAAAAGATATCTTTGTCTCTCTAGGCATTTAGGAAATTCTAAGGATTGTAGGAGCTCTTATCCCTGAAACTGGGACAAAGACTAAATATATATCTCTTATTATCAATCACAATATCACAAAAGCCCTCATAAAATAGTTCCTAAGTTCTGGAGTTGCACAGAGGCTGGGAGCTATGCCAAAGACTCTAGAAGGGGATGTTAAAATGCCCTTAGTCTCAGAGTGATGAGAATATAAAGGCTAGTGGGACAAGGTTGGCCTCAAGCACACAGCCAACTTTTCCCCAGAGACATTTTACCAGATTGTGAAGCTGTGAGGTACGAGGCCCCCAAGCTATGCAGAAATCTCTGAAGAACACAGTTGGATCTCCCATGGTTTTTCGGTACCAAAGAGACAAAGGCTTGCCAATCTCTCAGTATAAACCCTAGGATTTAGGGCTGTTCCATGTTCTTGGTGAGTAGGTCCTCTTTATTACTACGTGATGGCTCTCTCTCTCTCTCATTGGTAATATTCCACCTTCTGAAGTCTACTTTGTGTGAACTACTATAGTTGCAAGAGTTCTTTTGATTAGTTGTGGGCACAAAAGTATACATCTCCTTCCCCCACAGCAGTGGGGGTTGATAATATGGTTGATAATATGGTGGGGTACCTTCATTGATTGATTGATTGAGCATTGATCATTGATTGATGATCACCCCAATTGATCATTGAGCATTGATAATATGGTGGGGTACCTTCAGTTTATGAAGTGATCAGAAAGCCTTCACATTGTATGCTGAATATCCAGCCATGCCACGAAAGGCAGGAAGTACGGTGTGACTCTCATGTCCCTTCCACATACACTCTCAACATGCTCTTTGCAGACACATGTACGAGCCGTGAGCTTCCCCCACTCACAGCGTTATCTCGAGCACACTCAGGAGATAGTGTGCTCGAGATAATTTTCCAGGCGTGGAAATTCTGGAAATTCTCAGTGCACTACATTCTAATTCTTCCTGTTTCTTTCCCAATCGAGCGTGATGTGACATTCAGTCGATTCCTTGTCATTTATTCTATGAAGTACATCAGTCCTTGGAAATTTTACTTATTATTAACCTAAACGCATGCCAAATGGGTAATTTTCTCAGTATTGGTTGAGGGCAAACTTGTAGCTAAGACCAAACAATGTAGGCCAGTCCCCACTCCCCCCCCAAAACCCACAGGGATGCTAGACCATCTAGGCAGATTCTTCAGAGAACGGGACTCACAAGCCACCTCCCGAGGTAGGGTTAAAGGATGACAAATTTGGAAGGAAAGCAGCTGAGGGTGTAAAAGCTACTTTCTCCCCACTACTCACTCTCAGACAAAAGAACACGTGTGTTGTCCTTATTTCGGGCCCTATTGAGAAAGGTTGCGAGAAGACCCCTTAGGCAACTTGATATACATCCCTTGGAGCTTGGGAACAAATACCAAAGAAATGTGAACTGGGTAGGCTGTGACCGCTATCCTAGGGCCAGAGTGAAAAGTGGTATCGGTGGGAAGCAGCTGACTTTCCAGTGATGATGGAGGGCGGGGGGCGGGGTGGGGAGGGTGCGTATTTGTCAAGGACCCAACGAGGACTGCGTAGTAGGGAGCCAGCCTGGAGAGCGCTTTGAAAGAGACTCTATCCAAGAATCAGCCTCATCATAAATGTGTTTATTAGATTCATAAAGAAAAGGGTAGAAGTCATGAGCAGACAGCCAAGAGGAAGACACTGCCAACATCAAGGGTATGAAAATCAGATGCTTTCCAACTGAGAAATCTGCAGGGAAGCCACAAATGTGCCTCATGACGGGGAGAAAAGGAAAATCACTGACCACCCACCACACCCAGAGACCACTAGCTCCACATCACAAGCACACAAGCGAAGCATGACATTTCCTGAATCTGACCTCTTTGTTCTTTCCTTACCTCAATCCTACAGAATTCAAGAATCTCATCTAGTGAACAGGAGCTTATCATGGTTTCCTACCCCCAAACTGGTGTTCGTGCAAGTTGAAGGAAAGGAAAACTTGAGTTTCAAGGGGATTTTATAGTTTTATTTTCTCAAACTGGACATTTTCATGATCAGACTGAGATTTTTCTGGCAATGAAAGTGATGTTGAAATATCTGGGAGTGACGGGCATTGTCTTAGTACCTGGTCTATTTTTCACAGATAGCAAAGGCAGGAACAGCTTCAAGGTAGTTCCGTGAACTGGTATTGGTTGTGAGGAGACGGTGTTTCTGTCAGCCTCCCGTCACAGAATCGCTACATGCAGATCAATTGCATTTCCTCTTCCAGGGAAACACAGGAAAAGTAATTTCCCAGCTTTCACTGTATTTGAATTGGAGTCATGTGACTGAAATCTGGGCAATAACTGCCCAGTAAAAAGGGACCAGAGATTTCCATTATGTAGCTCTGGCTATTAACCACCCCAAAGATTTTTTTTTTTTTTTAAGATTTTATTTATTTATTTGACACAGAGAGATCACAAGCAGGCAGAGAGGCAAGCAGAGAGAGAGGGGGAAGCAGGCTCCCCACTGAGCAGAGAGCCCGATGCGGGGCTCGATCCCAGGACCCTGAGATCATGACCTGAGCCGAAGGCAG
>JAQQSY010005640.1:0-11539 GCA_028646535.1 Procyon lotor | reverse complement strand
AGGTGGGCTAAAGAATTGGAAGCAACATTGAGTTCTTGCAAAGCTTCTAGTTTCATGATTGGTTTAGGAATGCTCCTTATTCTGTTATTGTGAAGATCAAGCACCTTGACCTTGGGAGGTAAACATCTGAAAACAGAGTCAGTAAGTATATTTGAAGACAAATTTAACACCACTATACTCCTAACCCAAACGCAGTCTCCATTATGTCTATCATATTCCAAAGAATTCCCACTAACATCCAATATTTCCAAAGATGTCATATGTTTAGTCATGAGACCTACCTTGTAAAGGTCTTTTAATTTATTCTTTTGTAAGATAAGTGTTTCCAATCTCACTAGTTGGGAACAATTTTGAAAAACACTATCTGTGAAAATGTTCTGGGTAAAGTTCAAAAACTTAAATGTGTTTGATGGTGGAGGACAAAGCATATGTACAAAACGTGTATCTGATATGGTTAACATCATAATGTTCATCTCAGAAAAAATTGTGTATAACACTGTCTGTGAATAAAGAAAAACTTCATTTTCAACATGCTCTATTTTCAATGCCTTCAGTGTTGTTTTAGAATAGTTAAAACCTTCTTTTTCAATACTTTGAACTATTGTTAAGTTATAAATATTGAGATATTCTACAGGTTTGGGCCAAAGAAATTGAAAAATTTTAACCAGACATTTCCAAGTCGTTCTCACATGTGTGAGAGTCAAATTCAGTAAAGTTGGACCACTAGTGAGTCCTGATAAAAATTCAGTTAACACTACACAGTTATTATTATTCAATTTAATATTAGTCAGTTGTAAGCACCCTAAACTATTAACTGATATCTTCACTTGGACAGAGAAGAACTGATTTGGGTGAAAAACAAGGTGAAGTGCTTTTGTATTCAGAATTTGAAGACTTTCTGTTTCTTCTGCATAATAACCTTCTAAACCCAGAAGGATAGAATTTAGATGCAGATGAGCAATTGGTAGCAAATCTAATTGTCGTAACTTTGTAGCACTTAATCCTAAGAAATCTAGTTGTGTCAGGTCACCAAATTCCTTACAGATGGGCAGGACATCAAAGTCATTGAATGAGAGGTCTAAGTGCTTTAGACTTGTGATAAGATGGCAGGATATATTCTGTAACTGATTGTGAGATAAATCCAAATATTCCAAATCCTGGTTGAACTTGAAAATACTAAAATCAAGGCACCAGATTCTATTATGAGAAAGTCTCAAAACTTTTAGCCCCAAGAGATAGCTCAAGTCAGAGACATGAAGCTCAGATATGTGGTTCTGAGACATATCTAAAATTTTGGTTTTTGGTGGCAGGTCTTTTGGGACATGAGTAAGCTTCATATTTGACATGTCTATGGCAAATTCACTCTCAGCAGAAAGCTGGATTATGGCTCCAACTATTAATGTCACAATGTACACAAAATGAAAGCCTCCTGTGATTGATTCTTTGGCTTTAGTCATGATGTTGAAATGGCTATTCCCCGAAGGCTTGTTGCTGTTCTTCAGAGCATCTTGATATGTGTCCACATTCTAGAAATATAATATACATGAAGATGTATAAATATTGCATGATTGCTCTCCAACCTCCACTTGCAAAACACAAAATCTCAATGATCTTTTCATTCACTATCAGAGTCATTTCTGTCCACATAATTAAGTGTGTTATTTTCCCACTTATGTACTTGTTGGTACCAGGGGAGGCAATACAGACCTTATTACCAAAGAAATATGGTTCTGTGTTTTATCTTGTCTGGGCACTCTCTGAGGGATCCACTCGGGGGCTGGCTTTGTTTCACCCTCTTCAGAACTTTCTGAGGGCTGGAGCAGGCTCCCGGCTAATGTTTACTGAAAATCTTTAAAGGCAAACATACTAGCCACAGGTACCCAGAACAAGGAATAACAAATGTAACAAATGGCACACCCACCAAAAAGCCAGGGAAGGAAGAGGCTGGGAAAATAGATACAGGGGGGGAAAAGTCTTTGTAAAACTCCATGTATACCACAAAATCTAGAAACATACACATATGCCCAGGGCCGTATGGAAGCTCAAAAGAGCTAAGAAAATCCTAAACTTTCACGTCTGGCTGACCTTTGACTCTATGAAAGCACAAAGTAAAGGCCAAGGCAGAGTTGTAAATAGCCTGGATAAGCATTGAGGAAATGCATCAACACAGAGCCAATCTACAAAGATCAGAAGTTTTCTTATATTTTTTCCCTAGGTGTTTAAGAAAATCTCCATCACGGCACTAGCTAGCCAGTAAACTAATGAAGCAGTGAAGTCAATGGCCACACATAACAAAGAATACAGTCCTTCCACAATAGTTTAGAGCAGTCACTAAGCAAACAACCAATAACACCCCACAACATGTAGCAGCAACAAACCCTGGGAGAGAGGAGAATCTGAGTTACCACGTTGTAATATTTCCAGAGTTACCAAATGACAACATTCAAAATGCCTCCTTTAAACAACAGAAGACATGTAAGTAAATAAATTAGAAAGTATTATCCATTTAAATGAGAAAAAAGTGAATAAAGTTAGAGAAGTGACAGTACCTAACTTCAAGCCTTCTTATAAACCTACAGTAAACAAGACAGTGTGGTATCAGTGAAAGAATGGACAGAGAGATCAATGGATGAGAACAAAGACGTCAGAAATAGGCCCACACAAATATAAGCAACTGGTCTTTGGCAAAGCAGCAAAGGCAATTCAGTAAAGAAGACAGTCTTTCCAACAAATGGTGCCGGAACTATAAGAAATCCACATGCAACCAAAAAAAAAGGGCAGGAGGGAGGGTCTAACACAGACCTCACACTTTTCACAAAAATTAGCCCCAAATGGATCATAAGCCTAAATGTAAATTGTAAAACTAGAAAGCCTCTAGGGGATGACATAGGAAAAAAATCTAGGTGACCTTGGGTTTGGAGATGATTTTTCAGATACAACATCAAAAGCACAATCCGTGGAAGAAAACATTGATAACTTGGACTTCACTAAAATTAAAATTTTTCTATTTTGCAAAAGACACCATAAGACAATGAAAAGACAAGCCCCTGGCTGGGAGAAAATATTTGTGCAACACATATCCAATGAAGGGCTTGTGTTCAAAGTATACAGTGAACTCTTAAATTCAGCAATAAGAAAATAACAATTTAAAAATGGACAAAAGAGCTGAACAGTGACTTCACCAAATAGCAAGTTAGCGTATGAAAAGATACTCAATATGATATATCATCAGAGAATTGCAAATTAAAATAATGAGATAGCATTACATACCTATGAGAGTGGCCAAAATCCTAAAACACCAAATATTGGTGAGGCTATGGAGCAGCAGGGACTTTCATTCATTGTTGGTTGGACTTCAAAATGGTACAGACACTCGGGAGGACGGTCTGTCTGTTTCTTACAAAGATAAATATACTCTAACCATATCATCCATCAATCACACTCCTAGGTATGTACCCAAATGAATTGAAAATCTAGTCCACTGAAAAAGTTTGCATGTAGATGTTTATAGCAGCTTTATTCACAACTACCAAGAACTAGAAGCAATAGGTTGTCCTTCAGTTGGTAGAAAGGTAAATAAACTATGGTATATCCATACAATGGAATATTATTCAGTGCTGAAAAGAAATGAGTGATCAAGCCACTAAAAGTCATGGCGTAACCAAATGTATATATCTAAGTAAAAGAAACAAATCTGAAAAGGCTACACGCTGTATAATTCCAACTCTGCGGCATTCATAAAAAGGCAGAACTAGAGAGAAAATAAAAAGATCAATGGTTGCTAGTGTTTGGAGAAGAGAGGGATATATAACCAGAGCACAGAGGATTTTTAGTACAGTGAAACTGTTCCATATGATATTGTAATAGTGGATACAGGACCTTCTGCATTTGTCAAAGCCCACAGAACTATACAACACAAAGACTGAATCCAAATACAGACCTTAGTTATCAATAACATACCAATCATATAATGTGCCACACTAATGCAAAATGTAATAGGAAAAGCTGTACACAGTGGAGAAAGGATATATGGGAACTCCTGGACTATTTCCTCAATTTTTCTGTAAAACTAAAACTTCTCTTAAAAAAAGAATAGAATCTATTAATTTAAAAATAGGAGGAGTGTATGGAAATGCAACAAATTTCTGCATATTAACTTTGTATCCTGAAACTTTACTGATTTCATTTAAAAATTCTAGTAGCTTTTTGGTGGACTCTTTGGGATTTTCTACATATAGTATCATGTCATCTGCAAATAGTGAAAATTGTACTTCTTCCTTGCCAATTTGGATGCCTTTTATTTCTTTTTCTTGTCTGACTGCTGTGGCTAGGACTTCTGGTACCATGTTGAATAAAAGTGGTGAGAATGGACATCCTTGTCTTGTTTCTGATCTTAGAGGCAAAGCTCTCAGTTTTTCACCATTGAGTATGATGTTAGCTGTGGGTTTTTCATATAAGGACTTTATTATGTTGAGGGATGTTCTCTCTAAACCTGTTTTTTTTTTTTCTAAAGATTTTATTTTTTATTTGACAGAGAGAAACACAGCGAGAGAGGGACACAAGCAGAGGGAATGGTAGCAGGAGAAGCAGGCTTCCTGCGGAGCAAGGAGCCTGATGCGGGGCTCAATCCCAGGACTCTGGGATCATGACCTGAGCTGAAGGCAGATGCTTAACGACTGAGCCACCCAGGCGCCCCTAAACCTGTTTTATTGAGGGTTTTTTTTTTAATGAATGGATGTTGTACTTTGTCAGATGCTTTTTCTGCATCTTTTGGGTTGATCATATGGTTTTTATCTTTTCTCTTAGTGTGATGTATCATGTTGATTGATTTGCAGGTGTTGAACCACACTTGGATCCCAGAAATAAATCCTATGAGATTGTGTTGAATAATTTTTGTAATAATTTAGTTTGCTAATATTTTGTTGTAACCTCCTAAAACAGAATCTGGAAGAAATAGAAAATTTGAACAGACTGATTACTAGCAATAAAATTAGATCCATATTTTAAAAACTCCCAAAAAACAAAAGTCCAGGAAGAGATGGGTTCACAGACATATTCTACCAAACTTTAAAGAAGAATTAATATCTGGTCTTCTCAAACTATTAAAAAAAATAGAAGATGAAGTAAATCTTCCAAATTCATTCCATGAGGCCAGCATTACCCTGAAACTAAAACCAGATAAAGAAACTACAAATAAAAAAGAACTATAAGCTAGTATCTCTGAGAAACATAGATGGCAAAAATCCTCATTAAAATGCAAGGAAAGTGAATCTAGTAATAGATTTGAAAAAATCACTCACCACTATCAAGTGGGATTTATTCCAGGGATGTAAGGGCAGTTCAGTATTTGCAAAACAATTAATGTAATATATCACATCAAGAGAAAGGATAAAAGCATAAGATCATCTCAATAATGCAGAAAAAGCATTTGACAAAGTGTAACATCCATTCATGATAAAAACTCTCAAAAACCCTCAAATCAAAGTAGGTTTACATTATATAACTGATAATGAAAAGAGATTTATTTTTGTGTATGGAACAACAAAAGACCCCGAATAGCCAAATCAATCTTGAGAAAGAACAAAGCAGAGGCATCACTGCCTCAGATTTCAAGATATACTACAAAGCTGTAGTAAGAAAAAAAACTATACTTGCACAAAAATAGACACATAGATCAATAGAACGGAATAGAGCGCCCGGAAGTAAGCCCACATTTATATGGTCCATTCATCCTCAATGGATGGAGTCAAGATTACACAATGGGGAAAAGACAGTCTCTTCAAAACATGGTGTTGGGAAAACTGGACTACTTCTTATACCACACGCAAAAATAAAATCAAAATGGATTTTTAAAAATAGGAAAAAAAGAGAAGAAGAAATTAATAGAAATGGTTTCTGAAGAAGCACAGGCATTGACTTACTAGACAAAGGTTTTAAATCAACTGTCTTAAAAGTTAATGATATGGGGGCGCCTGGGTGGCTCAGTGGGTTAAAGCCTCTGCTTTCGGCTCAGGTCATGATCTCAGGGTCCTGGGATCGAGCCCCGCATCGGGCTCTCTGCTCAGGAGGGAGCCTGCTGCCTCCTCTTTCTCTGCCTGCCTCTCTGCCTACTTGTGATCTCTCTCTGTCAAATAAATAAAATCTTTAAAAAAAAAAGTTGATATGACTATAATCTCTTTTCATTGGCTTAGAGGATACTTTATTCTCTTTTCTATTTTTAAAAAATTTATTTATTTATTTGAGAGAAAGAGTGAGAGAGAGCACGAGGGGGAGAAGGTCAGAGGGAGAAGCAGACTCCCCATGGAGCTGGGAGTCTGATGCGGGACTCAGTCCCAGGACTCCAGGATCATGACCTGAGCCGAAGGCAGTTGCCTAACCAACTGAGCCATCCAAGCACCCACTTTATTCTCTTTTAAAAGAAAGTCCTTTATCCCTCCAAAATGTTATATCACTCAGTTTGTTAATCTAAAATTGTACAAAAGGGCAATGAAGGAGCTATTTCCAGAAACTATAAGACATTCTCAAGAGTCTACACCAGTATTCAATTTGGCACTAAATTCAGCCATCTGCTGCAACCAGTGACTTCTCATGGCTGAAGGATCAACAAACCCATTTATCTCTTTCTCCAGTGACTAAGGGTTAATTTTCTAGCTCTTTTCTGAAAACCTGACACATGTAGAATGTCCACTGTGTTACCAGAAAACACTACTCTTTGGTAAAAATAACTCTTAAATGGTAAATAGCATCCATATTAAAAGGACGGTGTATGAACTATATATACAAAGTCAGAAGATGATGCTCTATTTCCTCTCCTACATCTTTCCAAGAAAAGTGGACCAAATGTGGCCTATTAGGGCTTCTGAATGATTAGATGAGTGTGAGATAAGCTGCTGGTGGTCATTGTGAAGACATGTATGCAGTTAGCCAGATTTTCAGATCCTCAAATCAGTTCGGCCAAGGCAACATGAGATAAATGGAATGGAGGGCACTTGGGTAGCTCAGTTGGTTGAGCGTCCAGCTCTTGATTTTGGCTCAGGTCATGATCTCAGGATCCTGGAATCGAGGCCCACATTGGGCTCCATGCTCAGCAGGGAATCTACATGAGGATTCTCTCTCCCTCTCCCTCTGGCCCTCCTCCCACTCATGGCTCACATGCTCTCTTGCTCAGATGAAAACAAATAAATCTTTTTAAAAAAGGAATGGGTAAGAAGGTGGTTGAAAGGTTGGAGGGTCCATCCACCTGTGGCTTGATGCCTAAATCTCTGTGGTATGTGACAGGATAAATACTTTTGTGAGGGTAAAGATTGGAATGAGGCCAAATTTGGACACAAACAAGGAAGAACCATCTCCTCCCTCCACCTCCGTGAACTGGACCGCAGCAAAACCAGTTGTAGCGATGATACCACTGTTCATGGAGCCATGTGAGAAGATATGATTAAGACACATCAAACGGGACATTTATGATTGGCTGAGGGGTAGAAGCAGGCACAACAGCCCACAGACACAATGTTTGTGACTGCGACAAAGCAGTGGGACTATAATTGTGCAAAAGATCAAGCAAGAAGCTAGTCCTGGAAACTAAGACATATACTCATGGGTCTACGCCATTCCAGCTTTGATCTGCATGGAAAAGCTTTTATGAGCCCCTGCAGGGAACAAAAGCTAGCAGGACAGAAAGGGTTCCACAGCTGCCTAATTCCCACTGCAGCATCCTAAAAGCAGCAATGGCAGCTGAGATGGCCCCAGGGCAGAATCCTGCACCTCCACCAGAATGCCCACAACCACACCTGCCTAGAACCACTTACAGGTGGACATTAGAGGTACTCTTACAGATCGGGAAGAGGCAGCTGAGATAACATATATACTCCACCCTTTGTGGTCATGGGAAATTTTCTTAGTCATAGGATCTCATTCTTTGACACGATTTCTGTAAAAGTGGATATGTATCTTTCCAATTCACACTACACCAAAAGCAACAAATTGAGGGAGACAGGAATTGGCATTTGATTATCTAAAACCATCAAGTCCCTAGAGTTGACGTGATGATAAAACAGGAAAAGAGAGTGAAATATTAAAAAGTGCATGTCAGTTTAAAGTTGCTGTATGTATGGAATGACAGTTTTCCCAGAACCCAGAGAGTCTCACTGTACTACAACAGATTCTAGGCCTTGATATTCATGACACTGGTGCTAAGTAATTGAGAAAAGATTACCTGTCTGAAGGGAGGAGGCAGGTGTATGAACCCACAGATGCCATACTTGAGACTGGTACAAAGGGTTGGATGTGAGCTTCACTCTACCCTATTCAAGAGCTGATCTGCACGCAAACATCTAGAGGCTCTCAGGAGACAAGAGCAGGCAACATTTCTCAAGTAGGGCCTTGCATAGCAGGAGCAATTGAAAGCACACATTGACTACTTGTTCAGTTTTATTAACAGAGGGATCCACTGTTCATCACCTGAAGTTATACGGGAAAGAGTAAAATAGTTAAGAGATAACTTAAAAAACTAAAGAGTTATTCTTTGGGAGAGGACAATTCTTCTGGACTGGAGAATTTCATTATAAAATGGCATATGGTTTAAAGTCCCTAGGGATGCCTGGGTGGTTCAGTTGGTTAAGCCTCTGACCCTTGCTTTGGACTGAGACTCAGGTCATGATCTCAGAGTTATGAGATTAAGCCCTGCCTCAGCTCTGTACTCAGCATGGAGTCTGCTTGAGATCGGACTCTCCCTCCTATTCCCTCCCCCTCTGCTCCCCCCTCTACCGCTCACATACACACACACACACACACTCACTCACTCTCTCTAAAATAAATGAATAAATACATACATACATACATAAAAGTTTTAAAAGTCCCTCATTGCACCTCTTCTAGAGCTTCTCTCAATTGCCACGAAAACAGGAACTTTTAAAAACCCACCTTGCCACCAAAAACAAAGAAGGATAGCAAATTAATGGTGGGATCCAAAAGTATCTACACCCATGAAAAGGTATCAGGAATCATATTAAGGAAAACCTGTTATATTCAAGCTTTTCTCAGGAAAATAGAACTCCCTGACGAAAGGTGGGAAGGAATTTTGTCCCTCCCTCTGTTTGCATATCTCTGTTTGCAGATGTATGATCTTATATGTAGAGAGTCTGAACGATTTCATGAAAAAAAAAACTGTTAGAACTATTAAATTTGCTAAGGTTGCCAATACAAAACTAACATACAAACTGTTGCATATCTATGTATTAAGAAAAAACTATCTGAAAAAGAAATGAAAAAAAAATCTCATTTACAAATTCATCAAAAAGACTACAATACCTAAGAATAATTTTAACCAAGGAGGTAAAAGTCCTGTATACTGAAAACTATAAGACATTGATGAAAGAAGTTGAAAAAGGCACAAATAGAAAGATATCCTGTATCCATGGATCGAAAGAATTATACTGTTCGCACTACCCAAACCCATCTATAGATTCAATGCAATCTCTATTAAAATTCCAATGGCATTTTTCACAGAAGTGGAAAAGAGAATTCTAAAATTCATATGAAATTACAAAAGACTCCAACTCACAAAGCAATCCTAAGGAAGAACAAAGTTAGAGGCATCACGCTTACTGATTTCAAACTATACTAAAGAGCTGTAGTAATCAAACAGTATAGTGTTGACTTAAAAACAGACATGTAGACCAGTGGAACAGAATCAAGAGCCCAGAAATAAGCCCATACATATACAGTCAACTAATATTTGACAAGGGAGTCAAAAATACTTGATAAGGAAAATGTATTCTCTTCAGTGAATAGTATTGGGAAAATGGAATATGCACATTTAAAAGAATTAGATCCCTATCTTACCCCCACTTACAAGAAAGCTTACTCCAAATGGATTAAAAACTCAACTATAAGACCTGAAATCATAAAGTTCCTAGAAGAATATATAAGGGAAAAGCTCCCTGACATTGGTCTTGGCAGTAATTTTTTGGATCTGATACGAAAAACGTAGGCAACAAATTAGAAAATAAACAAATGAAACTACATCAAACTAAAAAGCATCTGTACAACAACAACAAAAAAAAACAAGCAGCAAAATGCAAAGTCAACCTACAAAATTGGAGAAAATATTTATGAATCATATTATCTGATAAGGGATTAATATCCAAAATGTATAAGGAACTAAGACAACTCAATAAGAAATAATAAAAATAAATTTTAAAAGATAATTTGATTAAAAAATGGACTGAAGATCTGAATAGACATTTTCCCAAGAAGACATACAGATAGCCAACTAGTACATCAGAAGATGCTCAACATCACTGATCATCAGTGAAACGCAAATCAAAACCACAATGAGCTATCACCTCATACTTGTTAGAATGGATATCAAAAAAACAAAAGATAACCTGTGTTGACAAGGATGTAGAGAAAAGTGAATCCTTGCGCACCATTGAAAATAAATTGGTGCAGCCATTGTGGCCAACAGCAGTTTCCTCAAAAAATTAAAAAATGAATTAACATATGATCCAGCAATCCCACTTCTGGGCATATATCCAAAGGCAATGAAATCACTGTCTCAAAAAATCATGCATCCTGCATCACCATATTCATGGCTATTATTCACAATAGCTGAGACATGGAGACAACATAGGTGTCCAATGACAGATGAATAGGTAAAGAAAATGTGAGATATATATAAAATGGAATATTATTTAGCCATAAAAAGAAGGAAAGCCTACTATTTGCGACAATATGGATAGAACTTGAGGGCATTATACTAAGTGAAATAAAGTCAGACTGAGAAAAATAAATACCGTATAATCTCACTTATACGAGAATCTAAAAAAGCCAAACTGATAGAAACAGAGAGCAAAAAGGGGTTACCAAGGGCTTAGAGACAAGGGAAATGAAGAGATGTTGGTCAAAGGATATAAGCTTCCAGATATAAGATGAATGAGTTCTGGGGATCTGATGTGCAGCCTAATGACTATAGTTAATGGTACTATATTATATACTTGAGAGTTGCTAAGAGAGCAGACTCTCACAACAGAAAATAAAAGGTCCTTATGTGAGGTGATGGATGTGTTAATTAACCTTACTGTGGTAATCATTTTGATATATATCATTCTGAGATGTGTAAGCCATACAACAATACTTGTAAAAGGGCAAAGATAAGAACATTAGGGGGCTGTATTCACCAGGAATTGCAGTTTGTATATGTAATATTCCATTAGGTCAAAGGATCAGAGAATTGAGCAATGAGGATAAGAGAGTCTGCTATACTTCATACTGGTTAAAACAAATAGCTCACAATGAAAATACAACAGATAAAGACACACAATGAATAACTGCGCCAAAAATTACAAAGCAGAAATGCTTAAAACACAAGGAGATAGTGATAGTAAAGACATGTAGTGCATTTCTCTGGGTCACAATTAGATGAAGTACATAGGATAAGCATATGAGGATTTGAATAAAATAAGTAATAAAGGATTTAATAGAGACTTTGAACCCATAAAAAAAGAATATTGTACTAAGTCCCCAGGTTTCATGGAGCATT
>JAQQSY010005639.1:0-11540 GCA_028646535.1 Procyon lotor | reverse complement strand
GGAGAAGCAGACTCCCCGCTGAGCAGGGGTCCCAACTCGGGGTTAGATCCCAGGACCCTGGGATCATGACCAGAGCCAAAGGCAGACGCTTCACCGATGGATGCTGCTTTAAAACAAAAATGTTTAGCAAGTGGATAGAACATTCCTTGTGTAGAGTTACTGTTGTGCATAATTTATTACGGTTTTAAAAAGTTCTGGCACAGAATAGTAATCTGAAGGACATAGTTTTGTTTTATGGAATTATGGTAATTGGATCTTCTTTTGTATATATGTCCCCAAAATCTGTGAATAAATAAACAAGGGAACTCTTAGTGTGTTTTAGAAAAAATAAACCTTAGGGTGGCATCCGCCATCACACACTAGATGTGCTAATCATAAGTAGCTTTTTCATCTGTTCATGAAAGCGTGTTTCCCAGGTGTTGGGACAGGCGGTGGGTATTCCTCACACTTCAAACTATGGTATTTCTGTGTATGTGTATATGTGTGAGTGTGAGAGAGAGAGAGAGACAAAAAGAGAGAAATTGAACATACAGAGAAATGCATCAAACATGCACATATAATGTAACAAATAAATATAAAGCAAACAAGTGAAAAACCAGAACATCTTTAGAATTTCCCTCCCCATGTCCTCTTCCCCAAGTTCAACATCGTTCTTCTCTTTGGAAGTAAGCACTATCTTGACCTTTGTGTTAATTATTTACTTTTACCTCTTCATATACATCTCTAGCCAATACGGCTTGGTTTTCCTTGTTTTTGTGAACTTTATATGGATGAAATCATACTATACAAATTCATCTGTTTCTTGATTCTTTTACCCAACATATGTTTTTAAAGATTTACCTAAAGGGTTTTGTGCAGGGGTAGATCACCTTTTTATTATTACTGTATTGTACTCCATTGTTTAAATATGCTATAATTGGGACGCCTAAGTGGCTCAGTTGGTTATGTGGCTGCCTTCAGCTCAGGTCATGATCCCAGCGTCCTGGGACTGAGTCCCATATGGGGCTCCTTGCTCGGCAGGGAGTCTGCTTCTCCCTCTGCCTCTGCCTGCTTGTGCTCTCTCTCTCTGACAAGTAAATAAATAAAAATTTAAAAATAAATAAATAAATATGCTATAACTAATTTATTCACTATGCTCTCTATTGTACATTTGCATACTTTTGTTCTGGGCTACTGTAAGTAATCTTTTATAAACATTCTTTTTTTTAGAAAGGTTTCACTTATTTATTTATTGAGAGAGAAAAAAAAACAACAGAGAGAGCCCAGGTCAGGGGAGAGGCAGGGGACAGGGACAAGCAGACTCCCTGCTGAGTGTGGAGCCCCACATGGGGCTCAAATACGGGGCTGGATCCCAGGACCATGAGATCATGACCTGAGCCGAAGTCAGATAACCAGCTGAGCCACTGAGGTGTCCCTATAATCATTCTTGTACAGAGATCTGATGCATATACATGTATTTCTCTTTCTCTCTCTCTTTTTTAAGTAGGCTCCACATCCAGCACGGAGCCCAACTCGGGGCTCAAACTTGTAACCTTGAGATCAAGACCTGAGCTGGGATCAGAATCAGATGCTCAACCAACTGAGCCACCCAGGTGCCCCTACATGTGTTTCTCTAGGGGTATACCTAGGAATGGAATCAGTAGGTCCTAAGGTGTGGATATCCTCAGTTTTCCTAGATAAAGCCAAATTGTGGTTACACCTATATGTATTCCCATTTATCATTGATGGGAATTCCTGATGCTCTACGTTCTTGCCAACACTTGATATTATTAAACTTTAAAATTTTTGCCAATTGAGCAGTTGTATAAGTATCTCATTGTGGTTTGAATATTCATTTCATTGGTGACTAATGATATTGAGCCTCCTTCTATGTGTTTATGGGCAACATAGGTTTCTTCGAACATGTTTTATTCCATAGAGCTTTTTTCCATCTAATCTATTTGAATATTCCTAAATAAGACACATTTACAAGATTATATTGTAGCTAAGTTTCTTTTTTTTTAGGGGCGCCTGGGTGGCTCAGTGGGTTAAAGCTTCTGCCTTCGGCTCTGGTCATGATCCCAGGGTCCTGGGATAGAGCCCCACATTGGGCTCTCTGCTCAGCGGGGAGCCTGCTTCCCCTTCTCTCTCTGTGTCTGCCTCTCTGCCTACTTGTGATCTCTCTCTCTGTCAAATAAATAAATAAAATCTTAAAAAGAAAAAAGTTTCTTTAAAAAAAAAAAAGATTAGGGGTGCCTGAGTGGCTCAGTGTGTTGGGCCTCTGCCTTCAGCTCGGGTCATGGTCTCGGGGTCCTCAGATAAAGCCCCGCATGGGGCTCTCTGCTTGGCAGGGAGCCTGGTTCCTCTTCTCTCTCTGCCTGCTTCTCAGCCTACTTGTGATCTCTGTCAAATAAAAAAATAAAATCTTAAAAAAAAAAATTAAAAAAGATTATTTATTTTAGAGAGAGAGAAAACACTTGTGTGCACAAGCAGGGGGTAGGAACAGAGGGAGAGGGACAAGCCGATGACCGGCTGAATGCAGATCCCAACATTGGAGCTAGATCCCCCAATCCTAAGACCACCACCTGAGCCAAAACCAAGAGTCCGACACCGAACCAACTGAGCCACCCAGGTACCACCAGAGCTTTTTTTCTTCTATTTTTTTAAAAGTAGGCTCCACACCCAATGTAAGGTTTGAATTCATGACCCCAAGATCAAGAGTCACATGGTCTTCCACCTGAGCCAGCCAGGAACCCCAATTTTAGCTAAATTTCTTAAAATCAGATTCACAGCATTGAGGTCAACATCAGAGAACCAAAAGGAGAGAGGATGAATGAGGAGGGAGACAGGCTGATAAATAATAACTAGAAATAAAAATAGTTTTCTTTTAAAATTTAATTTAAATTAATTAACATATAATGTATTATTAGTTTCAGAGATAGAGGTCAGTCATTAGTTGCATATAATACCCAGGGCTCATTCCATCAGGTGCCCTCCTTAATGCCCATCACCCAGCTACCCCATCCTTTCACCCTGAACTCCAGAAATCCTGTTTTTTCCTATAGGTAAAAGTCTCCTATGGTTTGTCTCCCTCTCTGATTTCATCTTGTTTTATTTTTTCCTTCATTCCACTATGATCCTCTGTTTTGTTTCTGAAATTCCACATATGAGTGAGGTCATATAATTGTCTTTTTCTAATTTACTTATTTTGCTCAGCGTAATACCCTCTAATTCCATTCAAGTGCTTGCAAAAGGCAAGATTTCATTTTTTCTGATGGCTGAGTAATATTCCATTGTATGTATATACCACATCTTTATCCATTTCTCTGTCAATGGACATCTGCGGTCTTTCCACAGTTTGGCTATTGTGGACATTGCTGCTACAAAGATTGGGGTGCAGGTGCCCCTTTGGATCACTACATTTGTGTCTTTGGGGTAAATACCCAGTAGCGCGATTGCCGGATCATTGGGTAGCTCTATTTTCAACTTTTAGAGGAATCTCCGTACTTTAGAGTGTCTACACCAGCTTTCACTCCCACCGACAGTGTAGGGGGTTCCCCTTTCTCTGCAACCTCGCCAACACTTGTCATTTCCTGACATATTAATTTTAGACATTCTCACTAGTGTGAGGTGGTATCTCACTGTGGTCTTGATTTGTATAGAAATAAAAGTTTCGATGGAAAATTCAGAGGGTTGGAAGGGAGATGTAAAATTCTCTCCATATGAGAGGATACATACAATCCATCCTTTTAAAGAAGCTGTTTTTCATCGACTATACAGTTGGATGGGAAAAAAAAAAACAAATTAAAGATGGTAAAAGGGAAATATAACCTCATACTATTTCATTATATAAAGAAGATTGTAAATGAATATACATTCTAGGAGTCTACCCAACAGAGTATACAACAGGTACCCTCTGAGGGTCTCATTCATGTAAATGTATGCATGTAAGCTTTTGTTCCTTTCCATTATAAGATAGAGATTCTATATGTTCAATATCTTTTTAGCAACCATAGAATTGCTCGGTGTGAAGCTTCTATCTGTGGTGAATACAGTAAAATCTAACCTGGCTGATGTTGGTTACTACTGAATTGGAGTGAGGGTTGTTGAACTAAGGTGTTGTTATAATAATTAACTATAGGGGAAAGCGGTTATGGTAATCCAGGTTTCTGGTTTGGCCCAACACTGGGATTTTTTTTTTTTTTTTAAGATTTTATTTATTTATTTGACAGAGAGAGAGAGATCACAAGCAGGGAGAGAGGCAGGCAAGGAGAGAAGGGGGAAGCAGGCTCTCTGCTCCCTGCTGAGCAGAGAGCCCGATGTGGGGCTCAGTCCCAGGACCCTGAGATCATGACCTGAGCCGAAGGCAGAGGCTTTAACCCACTGAGCCACCCAGGCTCCCCAGCACTGGGAATTCTTAATGATCACATGCCTGTCTTCTTAAGGACCATCTAGACAATAAATTTTAGGAATTGTGGATTAGGGTTACCTAGTCACAGTCATAGAAATGTTATTTATTTTAAGCAGTTTGGTGGTACAAGAGCAGAACCAAACCAAAAAAAACCCCCACTGGTTTGATTCAGAAGAAAAGGAACATTCTTTTTATTAAGAAGCTCCGGTTTATATAATTCCCGATCTCCTTGAGGAAACAGAGGGTATTAAAATATTGAAAACCTGTTCCTCTCGTCCTATACGTGAGTCATTTGACTGGAGTAATGATAAAGGCTGTGACAATAACTCACTCAGAGATGATTTACACATGAGTAACTAGTACTTACACACATCCGGAAAATGGAGACCACATGTTACAACGAGATAAACTAAATCATATCAGATTACTGAGGAGTGAGAGGCCAAAAATAGGATTAGAGATGAGTGACTTAAATCTTACTGATGTCTCCCTTCCAAAAGTCAGTCCTGAATCCCTAGCCCTCCACAGACTTTCAGGGGGAGGACCCCCCAAATACAGTTGCAGTCCGGGCCTCTTGTTTGAGCTTGAATCCTGACCTTTCACTTTCTGTTGAGTATCTCTAATTTCCAGAAACAACCTCCCTATCAGATCCCCCTTTGGACTTCTAGTTTATTCTCTACTTGAGTCTCTCTTAATGGCCTAAAATCTTGGACTCATACCAGACTCCTCCTTCTGGTCTAGTCCCTGTGCCCTTCTTAATCTAATCAGTAGCAAATTCTTGCTAGATCTTTTCATTCCCCCCCACCCCCCGCCTTATTTCTAAGGCAGACCTTTATCTCTCTCATACCTATACTATCACGCCGGCCTCCTAACTCCATGGCTCCAGCCAGTCTTGGGCTCTTTCAGGCCAGATTCATCTTTGAGCTTTGCACATTCGTTTCTTTGTGCAAGCCGGGTGGTTCTGGGGTCCTGATGGTGCTCCTTTCTACCCGGTCCCCTTTCTTTAGTGATCATTTTCCTCATGTGTACTTCTTTGATGGGACCCCCCAGACGGATCCTCGTTCTCTCTAAAAACTCCCTTGCTTTACTGAGAACTCAGAAAGTTCTTCCCCTGACACTAAGAAAGTGCAGAGGGTACGGTGTTGTTCTTCACATTTTATGATTGGCCCCACCTCCCGCGAAGTTACCAAGCACCTTTCTGCACCTTGCTTTTTTTCACTTAATCTATCCTGGACATTTTTTTTAAATCAGCACATATATGTTTATCTAATGCTCTTTATTTATTTTTAGGTAGGCTCCATGCCCATGTGTGGGGCCTGAACTCACGCCCCTGAGACTGAGAGTCCATACTCTATACCTCCCGAGTCAGCCCTTTAAATGCCTGCTGAGTATGGGGGTTCGATAACTCATTTAATCAGTCCCCCAATCATGGACACTGGTGGCTTCTCCAGTTTTGTTATCGTCAAACATGCTGCAATGAATATCCTGTGTGTATTTTGAGCTTTAGTTCTGTAGGTAAAATTGTAGCACAGGGATTGCTGGATTAAAAGCATATATATTTTCAGTTTGGGTTGGTATAACTAATTATCTTTTGGAATAATTTGCACCCTCTATACTTCCATTTTAGATATCACTAATTTTCCTGCCCAGTCCCCCACCCCCCGAATCTCCAGGATTCAGACATTGACAGTGGGGGTTTTGTTTAATGCCGGTTCATCCCCTTAGACTATTAGTCCTGGAGAGAATGGAAAGCCAGGAGAAGAGGGAAATGAAACCCAAAGAACAGACCCTTCAGTGGTTAGCGTAGGGCACCTTCAGCTGGAGAAATTAGCCATCTAGAACCGCACACTGCACCATCTTTCTTTGCCAATGCTCAACTAGAGCTAAATGAAATCTAAATGTATACATTTATCAAATAGGGATAATCCTTATACTTCTGTTATCTTTATGGATGTGAATATCGATCAGATAAAATTTCATCGTCTTAACCATTAGGAATTCTCCGGAAGGATGGTGCTGGGTAAATGCGTGAACTCAGAACAGCAGAGTTCGAACCCCATCAAGACACAGAATCTGTAAGCAGTGACTTGCTTGTCGTCTTAACTGCTTTTGTGTGACCAAATGTTTCCTGTGCCAACCAGCGGGAGAGAAGAAGTGAACTTGTTTCTTCATGGCTTTAGAGTTTTGTTTATCTGTTCAGCATCCCTTTTTGAAGTCCCAGGATTTATGGGACAATAAATGCCATTTACTGCTGTGTGTGCTATTTTGGAATCCCTGTCGGTTTTAGGAGTTTGGGTAAAAATATTTATCTGAAAGCTTATCAATTTTGAAATTGTACCAAGAAGTATTTTGCAGGAACTCAACCCAGTGAAACAAACTAAATTATGTCAACGGCGAAGTCAGCATTTTTTTTTTTTTTTTAAGGTAAGATGCAGACGTTTTCATATGGCTGAAACCAGAATGCTTTGGCTGGGTTGCTGAGTGATGGGTTTTGTTTTTTTGTTTTTTTTTAATTAATTTATTTATTTGAAAGAGAGAGAGAGAGAGAGAGCACAAGCCGGGGAAAGGGCAGAGGGAGAGGGAGAGGGAGAAGCAGACTCCCCACTGAGCAGGGCTGGATCCCAGGACCTTGGGATCATGACCTGAGCCCAACGTTGCCACTTAACCAACTGAGCCACCCAGGTGCCCCTGAATGATGTTATTAGTTTGCTCTAATATAAATTTTGGCCATGCAAGCGAGCCAATTTAGAGCAGTCCAAAACAAAGCACCTTTATCTTTGCAACTTGATGGTGGGAGAGATTAGTTTTAGACAGGTCTCAGTTTTTTCACAGCATTCAGAAGTCCAGCCTTAAGATTACCCACTAGGATGTCACATGTCACATATCACTGGGAACTAGAGAAGCTTGCCTTGCGTGATCACATCTTGATCAATGGAGTGGGGCTGAACCAGGGACCAGGAGGTGGGGGCTGCTGCCCTTTGCTGAGGGCAAGCTTAGTTTCCAGGGTGGAAAAGAGGACAACCCAGAAGGACAAAAGAAGTGAGTTTGTTGGGTGACTCCCTTCCCCACCTCTTTCTCCCTCTGGTTTATTCCTCCCAAGGACTGACCTCCCCAGAGTTTCTGGTGGTTTGAATTTTCTGCCTCAGAGTAGACTACTGCAAGTGCAAATACAACTTCTAAGACTCTCGCCCAAGAAGGCAAGTCCAGCCCCTCCCGCGAAGCTGTTCCAAGTTGGGCCCTCTGGCCTGACTCTTCAGGATCTCTCTCCTCTGCCTTTGAGATTGACCTCGGATTCCCCATGGCTGGGGGATCCAAACCCTGTCTGCATCCCCGGGGGCAGCAGCTACCCAAAACCTCGATGGGCAGCATCCTGGTGAATCCCAAGTCACCTGTTCTGTGAATCCAGGAGGAGAGAGGGCTTTGTTTCAAACCCTCTGAAAGCCCCTGTCCAACACTGAGTCCTGCACGAGGTGGGGAAGTCATTAGGCAGTGGCCGGCAGGATTAAGCAATTCACACCAAAAGGTGAATGGCTGAGTTCCGGGGCCTTCTGCAGGCATTTTACTTTAAAAGAAGCTGTTAGTAACCTGGAAAAATACGAATGGGGGACAGTGTAAAGCAGTCTGGAGAGGAGTTTTGAGACTGAGAGGTTCCCTCCCAGACCGAGGGGCTCCAGCCCTGCCAGTCCTGCTGCTCAGGGCACCGTCCTACCGGAAGCCCAAGGTCCAGGCCCTCCTCAGTGCCCACCAGGAAGCAGTAGGGGATGAATAGAGAAATGTTTGTGGACTAAGGGAAGATCCACACTCCGTGTAAGACGCAAACCAGGGCCTAGGAAAGCCTGGTCTCCGGGCCACAGTGGGGTCCGTCCAGCGTGGTCCAGCGTGGTCGCCCACACCTTCTTGGCCTCAGCAGGCAGGGTTCGGGGTGGGGGAACTTCCCGTGGCGGGGGCTGGGCGGAAGGGACTGGTTTCAGATTTAGTCCATGTCCAGCTGTCCTAAACCCGTACAACGGAGGCCAGCGGCAAAGGATCCCGGGTGGCTGGCCCGGGCCCCCTGGGTGGAGCGGCCAGACGGGGCGGGAGGCTCTGGTGCCTTCTAGTCCTTGGCCGGCGCGGCGGGCGGACCTGGGGAGGGGAGGAACAGTCGCTTCCCGGGGTCAGGCTGGAGCTTCCCGGGCAGGCCACTGGGCCAGGCGTGTCTCGGCGCTCTGGGACCGCTGGACCCGCCTTCGCTTTCCGCCGCGAGGCCCGTGGCCTCAAGGCTGAGGTCATGGAGGGCCGGGCGCCCTGCAGAGGCCCCGGGGGCGACACCGCCCCGGACACGCCACGGACACGCTTTTAAGCGCTTTCCGTGCTTTTCACACTTTCCCACCGCTCCGAACCGCCCTCGGGTTCCCAAGTAGCCCAGGGCCCGGCGTAGGGGAGACTTTGTGCCCTCGCTGTTTGCTGGGACTTTTTCTTCCGAAGAGAGCTTCCCCCACCCCTTTCCTCTCGAAAGTCTTGTGGTTTCCCTAGAAGTCGGCAAGAAGTTGAGAAGGTTGCGGAGCGCTCTCTAGCTCTTTCCCGTCCCGAAACTCAAAAAACCCGTGGCGTTCGGCCGCAGGGAGATATTTGGGGTCAAGGGGAGGGAGCCAACGGTGCATTCCTTCGCCCTCCTCCCGTCCACCTGGTCCCTCAGCTCCCCTCCTCCGCCCCCGCCCCGGGCTCGGCTCTGCGCCCCTGCTCCGGTAGCGGGACCCGGGAGCTGCAGGGTTAAGCCCTGGAATGTGGCGGCGAGGAATGTGCATGCAGATGAGCCCAGCGAGGGGAGGGGCGCGCGGGGGCGGGCCCGGGGCGGGGCGCATGCTAATCGTACGCAAATGAGGAGGCCCGTCGCCGCCGCGGCCGCCGCTTCGCCGCGCTTCCCGGATCCGAGCCCAGACGGCGGCGGCTCGGGCAGCCTGGGCGCCGCGACCCTCGGCGGCCACAGGGGGACGGGGAGGAGGAGGAGGAAGAGGCGGAGGCAGCGGCTGCAGCCGTGAGGAGGAGGAGGAGGAGGAGGGTTCGCTCGCCAGCTCCGACGCAGACATGGTGGACTGATCCCCGGCGGGGCCGAGAGCAGGGTTTCCTGAGGCGCCCCCCGCGCGTGGCCCCGCCGCGCCCCGCGCCCCGCAGCCCCTCGCCGGCGCCCGCGTCGGGTGCGGCGGCCGGGCCGGGCAGTCGCGTTCCCGCCGCGTCCCGCGCCCGGTCCCTATGGAGGCGCCGCTCGCCGGCGAGGCCGCCGACCATGCCTAGGAGGGCCGGGAGCGGGCAGCTGCCGCTACCCCGGGGCTGGGAGGAGGCCAGGGACTACGACGGCAAGATCTTCTACATCGACCACAACACCAGGAGGACCAGCTGGATCGACCCCCGGGACAGGTGGGCGCCCGGGCCGCGGGTGGGCGCGGGGACCCGCCTCCGAAGCGCGGCGGCGGCTGTTGTCCGGGAGATCCGGCCGATCGGCGGCGCCCGCGACGCGGGGGGCGTGGGGCGTGGGGCGTCGCCGGCCCCGGGGTGCCGGGAGGGGTCTCGGAGAGGAGGTTCGGGACCCTCCGCCGGCGAGGAGCCCCAGGGGGGCCGGGTTGGAGCCGCCCCTTCCAGGGCCTCTCCGCCCGCTCCCTTCCTGATGCCCCCTGGGACCTTCAGACACTGTCGGCCCAGAGGGAAGGGTGGAATTGGCGCCTCGGGCTGGCACTTCGTATCCCGTTAACGGACCGCGAGGAGCCACCTGAGCCCTGCCGCGAGCTCGTCTCCGCCTGAAGTGGGCCAAACTGGAGCTGGAGGGTAGCTCCGGCCTTCGGGAGGCAGGGACGGGCCGGGAGCCTCCGGGAGAAGGCCTAAGTGTAAGGTGGGGAACCGGCCGACCCCAGCCACCTGAGGCATCTCTCTCTCTCTCTGACCGTCCTTGGCTGCCAGCCTTGACTGCAGGTTCTAGATAGGGCATGCCACACAGGTCAGGCGGCAGGTCCCGGGCCTGGAGGGGGCTTCCAGGCACCCTTCCTTGCGAGGCCTTGGCTGTGGATGTTGTTAGCTTTGTCCCCCAGAGTTTAGAAACACTTTTTTGGGGGGAGAGGAGGGAGGGGTTGGTTTACTGCTTATGGTAAGTCTTCACCTGAAAACTTGAACTGAGTCCTAGATCTTGTAAAGGCAGATTCTGTTTTGAAGAAAGACGTGCAGTGAACATCGAAACAGACCTGAGCTTAGCACGATTTCTTGTAGTTTTCAACACACCCTCTTTAGTCCTGCTCGGAGGTCAAGTGGAGAAGCATAACCAAATCATTATCTGGGAAGTTGAGGAGCTGAAGTTTCGCGGAATGTTCACAAATGTTGGTCCTCCAACCCATCTGTCTTGTTACCCTTAAAAGGAAAACTTCTGAAAGTTGGACTTATTGTAAGAATAAGAGGAGATACTCCTAATTGTAAATTTGTAAATTGGCCGTTGAGGTGTTCCTAATTGCAAATTAGGGGTTTATAACCTTTTAGGTGCTTCTGTTCTGTTACCCCTTTTCTTAATTTGAAGTTGAAATAGTTTCGTCCTTCTTGTTCTCAGTTAACTTTTATCTCAAGGATATTGTTTTTTGAAAGCTATTAAAGAGTAATTATAAGAAAGTCATAAAGAACATTATAAATTTATGGAACAATCCTTATTCAATTATCCATGAAGGTATCAGTTTAGATTTCCCTTCTGAAATGAGAAAAGGCACCTGTGTCCAGGTTCTCTCTTGCCACAGCCCGGCCGCCTGTTGCCAGCCTGATGAAAGTTATGACAAGCATCATGCCTTCACAGTTTCTCCAGACATACTAGTTGTTGTCATAAACTTCACGCTCCAGGTCAGCTATTTGACTTATGCCCTTGCACTTGAAACTGTTTAACAGATAGTAAATGTCAGTGATGATGGTGTGCACCCAGCAGTGACTTCTAAGGCACCTGTATAAATATTTGACTTTTACAGTTATGTGGTAATTCTGCTCTCTCATACTTGGAGTTTCAGGTTCTTGAAATTGCAGTGAATTCTTGACATTTTTAGGCATTTCAGATTCTCTTCATTTTGCATGCTCACTTATATTGTCTCATTTGTATTTACCAACGAAGATTATAAGAATATCTAATGCCTGGGTAAAGCAAATAGAAAGT
>JAQQSY010005638.1:0-11540 GCA_028646535.1 Procyon lotor | reverse complement strand
CTGGTTTAGGCAAAATAGTGAAGTGGGCGAAATGCCTAACCTCATAGCCACCTTCCATTTTCACAGCTTGCTATGATGCTGTGATGGGGACACTATTGTGTTCCATCGTGCCACACAGATTTGGGTCGTGTTGTAAAGCTCTACTTAGAGCTATAACCACAACAGGTTGGGTTGTGAAGCTCTACTTAGCTTCCTTTCATGGCTCCCTAAACACCCTATTTCAGCCTGGACCACTTGCCTGATGACCATCCAAATCTCTCACCTGTAAGTTGCATGTCGCTGCCCCCAAGGCGCTTACCCTCAATAGCTAATGATGCGCTACTCCCTGGCCGAGGGCCTGGTACATAGTGGGTACTCGATAAATCTTCTGTAGCAGAGTGAACACAGGAGCCAGGGGATAAACTCATATATTGGGCTATCTATTTACAAATGAGAGTCATAGTCTCGTATTTGACGCTAACAGTCTTGCCCAAAGTCACACTGTGCAGTGGAGGAAACTTGGAACTGGAACCCAGCCTTCCAGGCTCCGGGTCTAGTGTATTTTCCATCTCTGATAGTTTGCTCCCTTTCCATGGACATGAACACTTTCATAAGTATCTCCTAGAGACAATCTAAGAAGTGGTTCTGGTGGTATATAATTGAGGCTCCACACCAAAGTGCGAGAGCAGCCATACTGGGGTGGACAGACTTTTCTCCTGTCTCTTGAATCATACCATGTGAATTTCCAGAAGCATGGTTTACATGAGTCCTTTCTCCAAAATGGTTTCCCAGTGAATTTCTCCCTGTGTCAACCTTGAAATACAGTGGAATGAGTAGCTGGCAGGAACAGATGCAGGTGATGAGTGAGCAATGTCTCTCCCTCGTGCAAATTCGTCTTGCACACCCATCACTGGTCTGCTAGGGAAGATGCTCTCCCACGGGCTGTGGGACCACATCAGAGGATCCTGGCATGCACTGCAAACTCATCCCCAAATGACTTTGACACTAAAGAGCTCATGTTGCTTTTACCACCACAGTTCAATGAAACTAGACTTCTGTTTACGAAGTTAGATATGTTATAATAATATGTATAAATACATAAAAGCAATAGAGCAAAAATAAGGAAGCCTTACCTGACCCCCCAAATACAGCAATTGTGAATAACCTCTGCCCAGCAGAATTGAGAAGTAATTCGACTTTGGGTTTGCCACTTGTTTGTATTGATGTTCAAGCTAATGTTGTCACTCCCGTGTCACAATAGGCCTGGAGATGATTATCTGAGAAAAGGGCCCTCTAGCGACGACTGGGAAATGGGACTGGAGGCTGGAAGAGGAGAAGGTGAGTCAGGGCAGGGAGGCAATTTATGGAGCAGGGGAAAATGAAGAAGGAGGAATGTTAGCAACATATATGGTGACAGAATGACAGAGATGTTTGGACCCGGGGGAGGAGGAGTCGTGTGGTCTCTCCTGGACATTGGTTCTGGGCTCTATCTGGAAAGACAGAACCTGGTCTGAGAATAGTGACACCAAGGTCTTCACTTATAAGTGACTGATTAAATATTACCTGTCCAGAGAAGCCTTCCCTTACTACCTTATTTAAATCGGGCACACCCTCTTAATTTTCTATCACCGTGCTGTGTGCGTGTGTGTGTTTTCCATTCACAGAATTTGTCATGCTCTGTCATGTTTAAAAGCATCATTTCTTCCCTTGCTTTGTGTGGACCTCCCGTGCCAGCTGTTTCTCTACTCTGTCCTTAACACTTAGCTCAGGGCCTGGCGCATCGTCAGCGCTCCGTAAAGAGGTATTGGATTAATAAGTGCATTTCTAATTGAATAGCTGTTAGACCATAAATATCCAGTGATGCTTGTGATGTCTGATGGCTGGGTTCCAGAGATCAATAGGAAGAATGACAGAGGATAGAAGTTCAGACTCCATGTAAGTGCAGTGGGAAGGAAAGGAATGACCCTCAGAATCATTGTCAGATGACCGTGCTGGTTGCTATGTCACAGGTGGGTTAGAGTGGTCACATGAGTGGGAGAGACGTGCTTTAGTTATCACTGTATCACAAACTACCCCAAGTTAGAGACCTCAGATAGCACCCCTTCTATTTGATCATGTTCCCGTGGGCCAAGAATTCAAGTTGGGTTCAACTGGATATCAGCAGGGTCTTTCACTCAGCTTTTTTTGGCCGCTGACTTGGTGAGGCTAAAAGATCCAAGAAAGCTCCGTTTGTAAATCTGGCACCTGGTGCTTCCTCAGGGTGGCCCCTTTCTGTGGGGTACCTTGGGTGTCCCCAGAGCTAATCAGAGATCTTACGTGCTAGTTGGCTTCCATTGGGAACAGTCCAAGCAGGTGAAAGCAGCAGTCACATCTCTTAAAGCCAAGCCCTGGAAGTTATGCACTGCCACTTCCACTGTGTTCTCGTGGGCAAAGCATCCCAGGGGTATCTTAAATTTAAGAGGAGAAGAAATAAACTCCACCTCTTGATGGGAAGGTTGACCAAAAGCTTTGCAGCCATTTTTAATTTGCCCCAAGAAGAGACTGCTTAGGAAGTTGTTACAGTACACCCAGCATGAGGTTATAAAGATGGTGATGGGGAGACGTGGATTGGCTTAAGATATAATTGGAGGTAGATGCAATAGGGTGATGCCACTTACCTCTTTTGGTTTCCTAATGCTGCCATAAAATATTATCGCCCATCTAATGGCTTACGGAAATTTATTCTCTTACAATTTTAGAGACAGAAGTCCAAAATGGGTCTTAGAAGGCTAAGATAGAGATCCCTGCAGGGCTGGTTCATTCTGGAGGCTCCAGGGGAAAATCCATTCCCTGCCTCTTCCAGCTTCTAGAGACTCTTCACGTCCCCTTCCTCCATATTCAAAGCCAGTTCTATAGCATCTTTAAGGGAGAGGCTTGGGAACAATGAGATAATTGGGGAGTTGCTTATTGAGGGGGAAAGAATCAAGATGTGAACAAGCTAAATGTGAGAAATTTGTGAGATGTCCAAGTGGAGATATAAAAAAAAAATTAAATGGGGGCACCTGGCTGGCTCAGTCAGTTAAGCTTCTGATTTCAGCTCAGATCATGACCTCAAGGTCCTGGGGTCGAGTCCTGAGTAGGGCTCCTTGCTCAATGGGATGGTCTGCTTCTCCCTAACCCTCTGCCCCTCCCTCCCTACTCATGCTCTCACGTGCATGCTCTCTCTCTCTCATGCTCTCTCTCTCTCTCAAATAATACAATCTTTTAAAAAGAAGAAGAAGGGGCTCAAGGCTAGAACAGGCAGGAAAGAGTGGGATTGCGGAGGTAAGAAAAGGCTGGGGAAGTGGTATGACCAGGCACAGTGGATGTTAGAGAAAGGGTGCGAAGAGACAGAGTTAACACCCAAGTTGCTGCTGGTTAGGAGTTAGAGAGCTAGAAGGGCCTAAAGACCAATGGTGAATGCTCATTCTTGGGACGCGTTACTGTCCCCCACACTCTCTTCCAATTCCCTTCAGGTGGTAGAGGAAAGGGTCAGCAGCACATGCAGCTGGGGAACGTTTTGTTTGCCAAACGTCCACTAGGCCACACCGCACCACCATGTAGCAACCCAGCAAATGGCTTTGGGATCTAAAAATAAGAATGTAGGTTGTCTTCAGCCAGGAAGAACTGCAGTTCGGATGTAGTCCAGGTAGAAAACAATCATCTGAACTCCTGTGTGTTAGTGTGAAGCTTGCCTTCTGTGAAATGTCTTAGGTATAAGAGCTGTAAGATGAAATACTCATGGATTATATTGTGATGTAATATCTGGAAGATATAAAGTTGGTTACAGCTTAAAAGTCCTTCTAAAACTAGACGTGAAATGCGAATTTGGCCCATGGAGGTAATTTCTGAAGCCCTTTGGCCTTTTCTCAACTACATGGTGATGCTGGGTTTTCCTCACCAAGTAGCTAAGCTATGGGGTCTGAGAACTGAGGTGCTTCTCCAAACCAAGAAGGTCCTAAACAAGTTGTCCTGGTTTTCCTGAAACAGAGGGTTTCCCAAGCTGTGGAACTTTCAGAGCTAAAACCAGGGAAGTTCTAGGCAAACTGGGCCAGGTTGGTCACCCCCCAAACTGATATTGGACCTGATATAAAGACCTTGTGATATTGTCGACCCAAAGACAAGAACCACCGCGTAGGGCTGATGCTTACAAGGGGATGATAAAGCCTGCATCCCGATTTGTTAATTTGCGAAGAGGTATGAGTGTGACAAGGACCGGAAGGCTCAAAGTCCATGTGATCAGCATTTTCTCTTCCTCTACGAAGCCAACCTATTAATTTTAAAGTGGGAATGACTATCACAGGCGCTGAGATACACAGAGTCCAAATGATCAGCATATTCTCTCCTTGCATGGAGTCAATCTGTTAATTTACAAAGAGAAATTACTGTCAAAGGGACCGGATACTCAAAGTCCACATGATCAGCACATTTTCCACGTCTACTCCATCCTTTGTGGACAGCCAAATCATAATCAGAAGACTGCTGAGTGAGCATGAAGAGCAGTTGGAGTGAATGTTGAAATAGGACAAGATGAAGAAAGGTGTTTTAGTCAAAAAAAGAAAAAGCAGTATAGTAATCTGTCTCGGTATTTCTCCTTTCTCCCTGGCCAATTTTCCTCACCTGCTTTGCTTGTTCCTCCCCTTCTCCTTGGCCTCTAAAGGTTGGAGTGTGTCAGGACTCATGTCTCCTTCTCCCTCCCTTAGATCTTAAAAATCTTAAAGGAGGACCTAACAGGAGTGTTTGCAGTTGGGCTGGGAAGCCTTCACCTTTGTCTAAACTGTGGGATATGATCAGCCCATCAGCTCATTAGACCTCCCCAGCTATCCTAGGGGAGCCTGGATGACTCAGTTGGTTAAACGCTCAATTCTTGATCTTGGCCCAGGTCATGATCTCAAGGTCATGAGATTGAGCCTTGACTGGTCTCCATGCTCAGTGGGGAGTCTGCTTGAGATTCTCTCTCTCTCTCTCTCTATTCCTCCCTACCCTCCCCAAAGTAAAAAAAAAAAATCTTTTTTTAAAGATTTAAAGATTTTTAAAAAAAAATTTCCCAGCTATTCTATTAATGGAGAAGCTAAGCCCATTCTTTAGAACTTACAACTGGGCTCAGCAAAATGGCAGCCTCAGCCAAAATGGACAGCTCAGAACATCAATGAGAGATAGGTGCCCGTGGTCAGATCTCATGGTTGAATCATAGCAGATGCCAATTTTCAATGGGATAATGATACTATTTTTACACATCTTCTAAGTGCCAGACATTGTCCTAATCACTTTATAGACATTATCTCAGTCTCTAAAAAGCCCTAAAAGATTGTCATGATGATTTTCATTCCCACTTTACAGATAAAGGAACTGAGACTTATGGATGAAAACTGACATAATGTCACATAGCTATTAAGTAGGACATCTCAGGACGCTGCAACTTCAGAGATGAACCTTATAGGAATAGGTTATACTCTCACTCATGCAGCAATGTTCAGAATCTGGCCAACATTGGTCAAGTAAGCCAAGAGCAGGAGGCAATAGAATTCTTACGTTCATTGCTCCTTTTTGTTGTAGCCAATCTGTCTAAATACTGAGACCTGGTCTTCTGAACCAGCTCCCTGGCAGTGCTCATGATGGGCCAATGGGCCCAGGCCATCCCTGCACAGACTCTGTCTTTAATACTAGTACTTTCTAATAGGCCCTAACTCTGCAAGAATTAAACAGGCCATTGGGAACGGGGAAGTTTTAACGTCTCATATCCCTGTAGCTTCACTACTTCATTTGAAGACTCTAAGCGCATTGAGGGCACAGTCTGTGTCCATCTTGTTTGCTACTTTTTCAACCTTATCTACCCCCTACTCTGTTGTTCTTCAACTTCTGCCCAGGGTCTAAATTTTTTGAAGTATGGCCTTTTGCATCATGACACAAGAGTGCCATCCACAGGTCAGAATGCTTTCAGTACAAAAAGAAGGGTTGGGTTTGGGGGCAAAAGTTGTCCATGTCCCATGTTCCTCATTTGAGTATCCAGCTACCAAGAATAAAGGGCAGTAACTGCTTCATTTTAAGGAAGTTTCTCAGAATCCCAAATGCATGTTCTTAAATCTTCCCATAAAACATCACACAAAATTATTTTATAATCACACTTGAATTATGTCAATGTGCGTCTTTCATTAGAGATATAACCAAGAGCCTCAAACTCATTCAGATAAGGCCTCTCGTATTTATCAGGGTTCCAAAGCTGGCCACAGTCCACACAAGTGGTTCTCTAATGGAACTGTGAAGCTGAGGTGTTTTTCAGATTTCCGACTAATAAGTGCCATTTGTAAAAATGATGGTATCACTTTTGCAACACCATTGTCTTCTCTTAAGAAATGCCCATAGAGGTGGCATCTACTATCCTCCAGGTTACCATTTTATGTACTTTCTAAGTATGAGCACATTTAATCTATATAATAGCCCTCTAAGGTAGAGACCATTAAATATCATCCTTCCTCTGAAGATGAGAAGCTAAGGCGTGAATAGGTTAAGTCACCATGAAGATCACTCATCTGGAAAATGCAGAGCCAGGATCGAAACCCAGGAAGTGTGGCACCAGAACCTTAGCCCTAGCCTATGCTGCCTATGGCTGCTTCCTCCAGCCTCCCTGACCTGGGGCCATCCTCATCCTCATCTCCCCAAATGTTCACTCTGACCACTGGTCCAGCGTGGACAGGGCCTGGTCTTCCGAACCAAGTTGAACACACTGGTTCTGTCCCTTATAGCGGCAAGCAGTTGTCTTTTAGGGGAAAGCGGAGCTCTGGAAATAAATGTTGATTCCTGTCCTCTCTTTTTAAATACAGGTGAAGTGGGCAGTCACTGGTTGCTAGGGATAAGATAAGGAAAGGCAAAAAAAAAAACTGAGCCAATGGCACTAGAGAAATTCTCAAGATCTTTGAGGAAAATCTGACTCTGTTTCTAAGGAACTTGATCCTTCTCTAGGTAGGAAAAACTGTTTTCACCTAAAATATCACACTAGCGGTGGTGGAATTCTCTTGCTTCTTGGCATGCTTATTAAGAAATCCTGGTTCTTACTTTTATTAAGCAAATCTCAGCTTTCTTCACTTCTGGAAAACTGAAAAATCATTAACCATTCTTTAAAAAGGTATTATTGGAAGTGCTTGTTATCTCTGTCCCTATAACTAAATATTTTGACATGAAGCACTACTGTAAATTTGATACTGACAATTTGAGGCTGTTAGACATAATGACCATTGGGGTTCCTTCTAGACATAATCAACAATGGACCCATGAGTTTGGATGAAATAATAACAAAAATATTTGAAACATCCCTTTATCTTCCTTTGTTCTTAAAGAATAGGTTAACATATATTGATTTTATTTCACAACTTGAATGGAAATGAGTGTTTCACTGTTGACATTTTTATGATCTGTAGTTTCCATTCTTTTTAATAGCTTTGGTGCAGTATTAAAAAAAGTATCTTGGTCATAAAAGCTGTTTTAGAAGCAGAAGTTGTTGTAGGAAAGTAAACATGACTTATATAGTCTGCTTTCTCAGAAGAAAGCCTTAATAACTTGGTACAGGCAGGAGGAAGTCGGTGGAAGTGAATGAGGAGGAGGGAGACACCCAAGATGACTGACCTTCTGTTACTCTGGACAGAATAACCAAGTGATTTCTGTTTCTCTGCACGAGGTTGTAGACCAAGAGCTATGGGAAACCCTGGGAAATCCAAAGACCTACATCAGCAGGGGATTTGCCTTAGGCAGTAGTGCCTGTATCAGATTAGGTTAAGTTACCTGCAGTAATAAGCAACCCTCCAAATATCAATGACAGAAACAACAGAAGTTGGCTTATCGCTTATGCTACATCCTGAATATTTGTTAGAGGGGCATTCCGCAGTCAGGCCCCCACGATGTCACGACACCACCATCCTAACACGGTGCACCTGAGTTCTCCATGGCAAAGCAAGAGGGCTTGCTAACATCTGCATTCATGGCACTTGACACTATAATCCGCTGCTCACAATAATGGCACAGATTCATCCAGTTGCAAAGGGGACGGGAAAGTAGATTTTTCTACATCCTCAGAAGAAAAGAGAACTGATTCGGTACGAGGATCAGAAGTCTCTACCACAAAAACCAGAGCGGACTGAAGGCTTGGTCTGTGCCAGGCCACGTGTAGAGTCATCTGCAAGTACCACGTGATCTAGACCGCACACAAAGCTGTAAGGCACGTGCATTCATGGTCCCTTTTTCTCAGATTCGGAGACTAGGATCAAGGAGGTTAAATAATTTGCCAAAAGGCGCTGCCATGCTTCTGTAGTTGGTAGAGCCAAGTTCCAAACCTATGCTACCGATCCCCACGCTGCCCTCCTCGGAGAGCTCGGTCAGGCCCCTGCTGAAGCCCCGGGCCATTTGCTCTCCGAGGGGGAGGAGGCCATTCACTGCCTTGCTGCACGGTGACGGCACGTGTCCCTGAGGAAGGGCAGCATGTTCACTTCAGGGAGCTGCAGGCCCTCTCCCCAGGCCATTGGGAAACTAATGATTCATGAAGTCAGCTTTTCAGCATGAGCGTGTCGGAGGGAGCAGTCATTGTTTCAAGTCGTAAACATAGAAAGGCAATTTTAATGAGAGGCTATGTGGGAGAAATCTAACCACGTTAGGTGTTTGAGCAAACATGTGAAAATCCATATCATATATCTGCACATATATCATCCAGGAGAGAATAGTTATGTGTGAGAAAATGCTGAAATAATCTGATTAAATATCTCTAATTTATATTATGTATAGATTATAAATTACATGCATAGGGATGATTCTACCTGTCTCTCATCTATATGCGCATCTAGCCCTCCATCTATCTAAACCATTGTCTGATAGAAATATGATTTAAGTCACATACACAATTCTAATTTTTATCAGCATTTTAAATAGGGAAAAGAAACATGTAAAATTAATTGAATAATATATTTTATTTAATCCAATACATGCAAATATGATCATTTCAGTATGTAATCAGCATAAAAATTATTAATTTGCATCTCTTTTTTGTACTTAGTCTTTTAAATGCCGTGTGTACTTTTTAGGTTGAGCACATCTCAGTAGGATACTAAATGTTCACTAGAAATAATCTGTATTCATGGTTCACAAAATGTACAGTTAAAACACAAGGTTCACAGTTCAGGATTTTCAAAGATAAGTTTTCCAAAAATTAAATCAATCCATTGACAATGACTAGATTGCTGATATACTTTTTAGAATACTAGAAATGTTACACATCTAACATGCATCTATATACAATCCTATTGGCGCACCTGGGTGGCTCAGTCATTTACGCATCCAACTCTTGGTTTCAGCTCATGATCTCAGCGTCCTGGGATCGAGACTCACGTTGGGCTCTGTGCTCAGCAAGGAGTCTGCTAGAGGTTTCTCTCCCTCTCCCCTCCCCCTACTCATGTATGTGTTCGTGCTCTCTCTCTATCTCTCTCTCAAATAAATAAATATTAAAAAATAAATAAATACAATCCTATCTTGCAGACTGCAAGCACAGTCGGTTTTCCCTGGAGGACTCTGACTCATCATTGGGTCCCCCTTTCCATGGAAACTCAGTAGCAATGCCTTTCCTTTTTGCAACTACGTGGGAGGAATTTCCTGTCGGGAGCTAGGCAACATTTGTGTTCAGGTGCCAGTGGGACCCCAAACTCAGAGTCAGAACACCTGAATTCTAATTAGGAGCCTTCTTTCACTAGCTCTGTGGTCTTGGGCAGCTCACCATAGGTGTTGTTGAGCCCATGTGGAAAATGAGAGGGTTAGTCTTCTCAAAGCATAATCAGTGGACAGGTAGCATCACCGTCATTACCAGCAATGCAGAATTTCAGGCCTCACCTCAGACCTACTGAATCCAAACCTGCATTTTAACAAGATCCCCAAGTTGGAGGAAAGCTGGAGAAAGATTGCCCCCGAGGATTTCTAAATCACTCATGGGCTCTGAAATTCTGCTTTTATAGATGTTAGAATGGAATGCAGGTACTCTGAGATCCTGTGGCCTTTCAGAGAGTAGTTTCATAGCCAGGATCTGAAAGAATGTTTCACATGGCAACAGTACCATGAGGCCCTGGGAACCTGAGTGTGTCACCTGCTTCACCCCCAACCGCTCATCGAGTCCTCCTCACGACCCCTGCCAGGTGCTAAAATGGGGCTCTCCCCATTTTACAGATAAGGAAACACAAGCCGAGAGGTTAAATAGCTGGACCAGGCTTGCAAGCTAGTCACAGTGAAGCTGAGATCCGAGTAGGAGTTGTCCGGGTCCAGAGCTAGCAGGCAATCCCTGTGCTGGTCGCAACCAGCTTCCAGTGGAGGCAGGGAGGCTCCGTACCAGGGACTGAGTCCTCGGGCGTGTCCGTGCATCTGTGTGCATGAGCCTTCTCGGTCACTCTACCATATGCTCTTCCTCTCATGTTAAACAGATGGTTGGAACTGTGACTTTCTCTGTATATTTAATAAGCTGACACTGTTTAATAGCCCTGTCACAAGAGATAGGCAGGCAGTCACCCACAGGGTGGCAAGAATTCCCCACATCTCCCTCCCTGTTGGCTCCCCTAAAATTCTCCTGGGAACACACCAGCTATATATATTTTAAATTATTGAGGGATAGTAGACAGGCAGTGTTATATTAGTTTCAGGAGCACAGCGTATTGATTCGACAATTCTATACATTACTCAACACTCGCCATGATAATCGTAGTCACCATCTGTCACCATATGACGTTATGACAATATTATTGACTATATTCCCTATGCTGCACTTTCCGTCACCTGACTTATTTATTTATAACTGGATGTTTGTTTCTCTTAATTCCCTTCACCTTTCGCCCATTCCCAAACACCAGCTAGATTCAAAGTTGTTTCCAAAGTCTCCTCCTGAAGACTTTATTTATGTAAAGAGAATATATTGATCTTAGGGAAGCAGAGAACAAAAAATGTGGCCTGCCTGGTTACAAAAGGACCCTGTATCAGTTACCTTGATACTGTAGCTCTCCATGGAGATTTTTAAATAATACATATGATATAATAATATTATGATAATGCTATGATAATATAGTTCATATAACATAACCTATTATAATTACATTACAAAATTTTCTATGCACTATACTGTAGCAGTGTGCATATTATGTACTGTATATATCATATATATGTGCTTGCCTCAGGGCCTGCTCTTGGGGCCCTAAGGAGAGAGATTAAGTGGCCCTATGCCAATCAACTTTATGACAATGGCCCGACCAAGGTTTACCACTGACATCTCCCTCTTAGCGTTAAACATTTCATAAGAAGCACTTGAGCTGGCCATGTCATTCCCAACCACTTTCACCTGTCTCCACCTTGGGTGAATGACAACATTCTCGAGCTAGAATGGCCCAGGCGGAATCCAGTAAAATTGTGGATGCGAAGGGAAGCGGGTTGGGGTTTCTGAGCACTGCCCGGGATGCACACCTTGGTCACGCTGCAACACATTAAGAGTGTTCAGTTCACATTACCTTTGATGCTCCCTGCGAGGCGGACTT
>JAQQSY010005637.1:0-11541 GCA_028646535.1 Procyon lotor | reverse complement strand
ACCTTCTGTTCAATTTTGCTACTGAATCTAAAACTGTTCTAAAAAAATAAAATCTACTTTAAAAAAAGAAAACACTATGTGGTGAAGTGAATCACTTGATCATCATAAATATAATCTAAAAAAAAAAACAAAAAAAACAGATATACTTCCATACCAATTCTCTAAGTTTTCAGAATGTTTATGTTTTGTAACATCAGAATTCCACAACTCATCAATTTTTAGACAATAATTTCAGTTTTTAGTAATGCACTACTGATAACATAGCTGGAGAATGTGCCTATGTACAGTGAAAAGAACAATGAATTTGATTGGAATCAGAAGCTCAAACCTGAATTCCTACTTCAGCTCTTATGAAGTATTTTGATATTGAGTAAAATTACAATATCCTGGGCCTCAAATTTCTCATTTGTGTGGGGCCCTGGGTAGCTCATTTGGTTAAGCAGCAGACTCTTGACTTTGGCTCTGGTCATGATTTCAGGGTCCCAGCATGGAGTCAGCTTGTCCTTCTCCTTCTGCTCCTTCCCCTGCTGCTGCAGGGCCCTCTCTCTCTCCAAGTAAATAAAATCCTTTAAAAAAATTTCTCATTTTTAAACTATTAAAACCATGCAACACTGGACATTGACTGAGATCATATACATGGAAACATTTGATACATTAGTAACAACACAATCACCTGGTGATGTTTACAGGGAACCCCACAATTAATCACTAAATAGAAAAGATGTGAATTATACAGGATTTTACTGAAAACTGTTGTTTCAATCTACTGTGTTCATTTTCATAACCTCAATTCAGGATTCTGTCTGATGTCTAACAAAGATTACAGAGTTTGCTGTGAATGAAGCTGCGTAAGCTGGGCACCTATCAACATGTAAGGAACTGTGCCAGCAGCTTCATACACACTATTTATGTAAGCCACTATTATATGTAATTACAATACTATATGTAAGCCACACTATTTATTGTAGCTCCATACTGCAGATGAGATCAGATCAGAATCTAAAGATCAGAAAAATTAAAAATAAGCACAGAGCCTGATTCCAAATTGTCTGCTTTGTCCCTAAACCTCATTTCTTTCCAATAATCCTCAAAAACAGTATCATCTCCTATTGGCACTGAATATTTAACTTCTCATCCAGCACATCTTTTCGATTTATACACAAGTTGCCCAAAAAAAAAAACAAAGAAAAGGGAAGAAGAGAAAAGAAAAGAAAAAAGAGAAGAGAAAAAAGAAAAAAGAAGAGAAGAGAGAGGAGAGGGGGAGAGGGGGAGAAGAGAAGAGAAAAAGCCTGGGTGGCTCCATGGATTAAAGCTCAGGTCATGGTCTCAAGATCCTGGGTCAGGCTCTCTGCTCGGCAGGGAGCCTGCTTCCCCCTCTCTCTCTGCCTGCCTCTCTGCCTACTTATGATCTCTCTCTGTCAAATAAATACGTAAAATCTTAAAAAGAAAAAAAATTTCTCTAAATTCTTTAAAGTAAATCTTTGGCCCTAGCAAGTAATTGCTTTCTGAATTTTTTTGTATCAAAGTGGTAGAATCTGATAGTCTGAGTCTGTCACGAAACCATCAGACATTAAATCAAAGTATCACGCAGTAAAGAGCAGAGAAATATGAGTAAAAGAAGCAGAAAGAGGATCAAACAGGCTTTCTCAACCTTTTTACTTCACACCACACATTACTAAATGGAATTATTGGTAACACACTTGAACTTATCAAAACTTTATCACAGTCATGATTACAACACAATCACTGCTGCAATATAACCAAATCTCAGTGTGTCCAATATTCACTTAGTTATTTGTGTCCAAGTTCAAATATAACTGTTTATTACCATGATTATGTTTTGTATTCTCTCAGGATGTAAAACTCACACAGTCCAGTAGAGGTTTCCTCTTTTGCTCTGCCTTGGCAGTAAGCTGTACTACCCAGTTCTATCCACACTGTAACATACAACCTATTCGACTCCATATTCCATCTGATAAATATGGTAGGTACACACACACACACACACACACACACACACACAGAGGCCACAAATTTTAAAGCAGATCAAAACTGGTAGTAACCCATGAAGAGCTGGTGATACTAAGCTAAACAGATACTAAACAGACACTAAACAAAACAGAAAAGAATACATTGCTTGGGAGACAGAAGAAATTAAAGAAATGAGGTAAAAAGTCATAATACATTATATGATAGGTAACTCTTTACTAGTAAGAGAGTAGAAAAACAATGGAATTTATGAGAAAGAAATGCCATATAAAAAATTCATGGAGCATTTTCAAATTAAATATTTCATTGAAAATTAAAATTTGTGTCTTCATAAGCATATTTGAAATTCCAAATCATTTCAGTTATTTCAAAAAGGATGTAACACATGAACTAACTTATACTCAAATTTTTCCTCAAACTTAGAACAAAAATAAATAAAATATTTTTCTCAAACTAAGATTCTATTCTCCAGGGTGGGGGGGAAGGGGGGGAAGTCCACATTTTCCTACAAAAACTGAATGTTTTATTTTCCTGTGTTTAATAATCTAAGAAGTGGTAGTAGCACATTCTGAGTCATCTGACTCCAACTGGTCGCCAAATAATTGAATGCTCCCATTCGTATTTATGGTCACACTGGCTCCAAGTCAGTACTACAGTACTCTAATTATGAAGGACTAAAAACAAAAGCAGAAGGTCACCTCAAATGCAAAATGATGCACTGGTGTAAAGCAAAGCCCTAATGGCATCATGGTTTTCACTGAAGCATTTATATGCTGGTAAGAAAATGCAACATGGGGACGCCTGGGTGGCTCAGTTGGTTAGGCAGCTGCCTTTGGCTCAGGTCATGATCCCAGGTTCCTGGGATCGAGTCCCAAGTTGGGCTCCTTGCTCAGTGGGGAGCCTGCTTCTCTCTCTGCCTCTGCCTGCCTCTCTGCCTGCTTATGCTCTCTCTCTCTCCCTGACAAATAAATAAATAAAATCTTTAAAAAAAAAAAAGAAAATGCAACATGTATGGTGACCATACCATACAGGACAATTCTGGTATGTTTAACTCAAAAAGAAGAGCATAACAACAGTCCATTGCATAACCCATGTTGTTTCAAGACTTCAGTTTAGCAAACAGTACTCGGTGCTTTAGTAAATCAGTGGAATTCGAATTTCACCCTGATTTTGCAGTTTTGTTTGTACTTAATGTGCAAGTTTTAAATCTGTCACCAGCATCTAACAGAACTAATCAATCACTGGCTCCTGATAAACTCTGTTCACTGTCCCCACACACAGTTTTCCTGGCTCACCAGCTACTCCTCAGCTGCCTTTATAGACTGCTACTCTTCTCCCCAACCTCTTGACACTGGGTGTCCATGGTCCACTTTTCCTCACTGTTGATCTCATTCAGTCATAGATTTTAAATTCTACCAACATCTCCAGCCCAGATTTAAAAACAAACCAAAACGACCCCTCCAGATTTCTCTTAAACCCAAGATTTGTACATCCAACTTCCTAGGTATCCCTGGGGGCAGGAATGGCATGGGGGATTGAGGGGGGCTGCTGAACAAAGCTGAATTCCTTATCTTCTCCCAGACTACTCCACCCACCACCTTCCCCTCTCTCTTGATGGCCACTCCATCCTTCCAGTTACTCAGTTCAAAAGCCTTAGAAGTCATCTTTGATTCTATTTTTCACAGCACATATCTAAAACCACCAGGAAATCTTATTCTATCGCCTTTAAAAATATATCCAGAATCCAGCCACCCCTCACACCATCTCTTTTTACTACCATGTAATATAGTTCAAGCCAGAATTATCTCTCACCAACATTACTACAATATCCTTTTAAACAGCACCCCCCCCATTCCCTTTCCATCTTTGTGTCTCACTCCCACCCAATATGTCCTGAACACAGTAGTCAAAAAATCCAGTTAAGGGGCACCTGGGTGGCTCAGTGGGTTAAAGCCTCTGCCTTCGGCTCAGGTCATGATCTCAGGGTTTTGGGATCGGGCCCCACATTGGGCTCTCTGCTCAGCGGGAAGCCTGCTTCCTTCTCTCTCTCTGGCTGCCTCTCTGCCTACTTGTGATCTCTATCTGTGTGTCAAATAAATAAATAAAATCTTTAAAAAAAAAATTTGATTTAAAAAAAAAATCCAGTTAAAATTTATATCAGGTCATGTCACTCCTCTATTCAATACCTTCCCTTGGCAACCCATATCCAAGTAACAAATACAATCTTAAACAGCCTGTAAGGCCCTACACAAAACGATGATTACTCTCTGACTACAGCTCCCACTTCTTTCCCTCTCACTCACTGCACTAGCCTCCTGGTTCCCTAAGACTAAGTTGTTCCTTTGGGCCTCTGCTTTAACATACTTTTCTCCTGAATGTACATATAACTGATTCTCTCACCTTCTTCTAATCTTAGCATGTATGCTACCTTCTTAGTGATGCCTACCCTGCTCCCTCTATTTAAAACAATGACCAGCACTTTGCCCACTGACCCCTCCACTATGCACTCCTAATCTTTACCCATTCCACTATCTTCTCTTTCCTCCCTTCCCCTCCCCCATTTCTGCTCTATTTTTTCCCACAGAATGTATTACCTTCTATCAGGCTATACAATTTAATTATTATGCTCGCTGTTGTAGTTGAACTCCTCCTCCTCCTCCTCAACCTGGAAGGCAGGAATTTTTGTCAGGTTCAGTGATGTATCCCAAATACTTAAAAATGTCTAGCACACCCACAGGGTCAATAAATTATTTGTTGAGTGAACAAATAAATCAGAAAGCAAAGGAACTTTGGACCTTTGAGCAATAACATCAAAAGCTAGATGCAAGAGAGTGATACTTTTTAAAATCCTCAAAGAGAATGATTACTATTCTAGAATTCTAAGTGCAACTGAAATTACCTAAAAATGTTGAGAGCAGAACAATGGTGCAAAGTTTCAAAACATTACTTCTCCTGGATGTTTCAGGAAGCTTCTGGAGCACAAACCCTTCAAATAAAAGGGAACAAATTAAGAAAAAGGGCAACATGGGTTACAATTAAGAGGTAAACCCCACAAGAAAGGTAAAAGGAACACTGACAATGACAATTTTACACTAGCAGAAGAAGGCAACGTGAAGCATCAAGCACCACGAACACACAGACAAGTGGTAAGGAACGTGAGGCAGCATTAGCAGTTAAGCATAGAGAAAACAAAGCAAACAAAAAAAAGACAAGCGTTAATTACAAGAAAATTATACAAATTCCAATTAAACAGTACAAGGAAAAAAGTAACAACAGCCTACTATATGGCTCAAATTGTGAATAACTTTTGTAATCATAATAATGCAAATACAAAATCATGACGTTACTAAATTAAGAGTGTATATAAATGGGAAGGTTTTTACATGTGATAGAGGCAGAAAGATAAGTTAAAACCACAAAAAGAATTCAACAGATAAGGCCTAAAACTGAAATCTGTATTTAACAATAGAAACATGTTAGAGACAAAGATGATAAATACAAAAATAATCAGCTGAGTGGAAACAGTTGCCTCTGGCAAAGGACACCTGGAAAGGAGTACAGGCAAGGAGTTTTTCTTCAAAAAAAAACCAAACATAATAGAGTACTTTATTTTGAATTATATGTGCACATAAAACACCAGGGAAAAGGAAAAAGCAGTTCAAAAAATTGGTATAAAAAACATCACAAATTGCATGTATTGCTTAACAAAGGACAGAAATTTGTTTTCAAAGATTTGATTCCGTGGGGCCTGGGTGGGTGGCTAAGTTGCTTGAGCGACTGCCTTCAGCTCAGGTCCTGGAGTCCTCAGATCAAGTCGTATATAGGGCTCCCCGTTCAGTGAGGAGTCTGCTTCTCCCTCAGACCTTCCCCCTCTCATGCTCTCAAGTAAATAAATATAATCTTTAAAAAAAATAAAACTGACTCCAAGTATTGGCAAAGATGTAGGGAAAGAGACTTTCCTATACTGTTGGAAATGTCCAATGTGGAAGCTTCTAAGATTTGGCAGTTTGTTTCAAAATTTAAAGTGCGTATAATCTATGACCCAGCAATTTCTTCCAAGTCCCTCTTCTAACTTACAGTTGACAAAGGTGTATGTATCCAGATGCCTACAGCAATCCTGTATATAATAGCAAATAAACTGAAAATTCAAGTCCTATCTTAAGAGAGTGACTAAAATATATGGTCCATACAACAGAACACTATGCTGCCTTTATTTAAAAACAAGATGGACTCATATATACTAATATAAGAATCAACCTTTTTAAATGAGTGGGTTAAAAAAAGCCATAATATCATAATCCTGTTTACATTAAAAGAAAAAAATAGTTAAGTACACACGCACACTGATATGGCTATTGTCTCTATGTTTGTACATATCATATAATGAGACAGAAAAGTAACTGGAAGGGCATATGAACTGCAGAATGTGGTTTAAAGATTTAAAGCAATGGATTAGACAAGAGAAGCAACTCAAATTTGGAACCAGAAACCACGGAGATCAGAGATGGGACCACTGAACTACAGGCACACAACACATCAAACCTGCAGGATACAGACTTTAAGTACAAATGTCATCATTTAGAATTACACAGTTCAGGGGGGCCTAGGTGGCTCAGTTAATCATCTGCCTTCAGCTTAGGTCATGATCCCAGGGTCCTGGGATTGAGCTCCACATCGGGTTCCCTGCCTAGCGAGGAGCCTGCTTCTCCCTCTCTCCCACTGTTCATGTTCTTTCTTGCTATCTCTCTCTCAAATAAATAAAATCTTAAAAAAAAAATTACACAGTTCAAACATGCAATTAGTGACAAGTAGTAATCATTTAACAGGAAAATACCTACAAGGATTTAGGTCAGATCAAAGAAATTAAAATATCTATGGCTGACTTTTAAAAATGTAACACACATACAGACTAGAAACTATGCCAAAATGTCTACAATGGTTACTTTCCAATCATCAGATTATGAACGATCACGGGGAAGATAAGGGTTGCATTTCTGTATGTATTCCTCAAATGTTCCATAAAACATATATATTATTTTGGTATTAAAAAGGATTAAATTTCAGTGCATGTCTTGTGTCTCCATACCTTCCTGCTAACGCATTGCTGGTGACTTCATACAAAAATTGAAACACTGAGAAATCAAGAGCTGATTTTCTCTACCTGCCTTGATGCTTTTTTTCTTAGATTTCTTTTTTTCTTAAAATGCCTCAAATATATGGGTACTAATAGGGAAAAAAAATTGCAACTACCCATTCATATAAAAATATCCACATATTTTACATACATATTTTAACTTACACTTTAAAGTAATCTTAAATTTAGCATTTTAAAAGTTAATTGTAAGATAAAATAAAATTTGTCGATCACCTCACCAAACAAAATCAAAAGAATACAGTCTACAGAGATCAATTCACAACTATCTGTATTAAGACATCTGAAGTTGTCCCTAACAAAGCTATGAATCAGGGTCTCAAACACACACACACACACACACACACAAGCGCTTGAATTTTAACCAAACTCAAAGGAGCAAAAGGTAAAACACAAAGGAGAAAATAAAATAGCAAGAGTTAGATTATTCCACATTTACTTAAATCAATTACTGAAGTAATCTTTACAAGCTAGAGTCTTTGAAAGAAGCTAGTATACACTAATTTTTTTTTAAAGATTTTATTTATTTATTTGAGAGAGTACAAGCAGGGGGAGTGGCAGGGAGAGAGAGAAGCAGGCTCCCGCTGAGCAGAGAGCCTGGCATGGGGCTAGGATCCCATGACCCTGGGATCATGACCTGAGTCGAAGGCAGACACTTAACCTCTGCTTTACCAACTGAGCGACCCAGGCACCCCTACACTAAATTTCACTGTATCAACCATCACTAGCTAATAAATAACAAGGACTGTATAACACTCCCTATAAAATTTAAGTTAAATTCTTTTAACTTTCAAAGAAAATATTTCTCACTGGCAATATCTACTTTTAAAATATAGATGAGTTGTCCAAAGGTTTTCCCTCCAACTTTCTCTTTCTCCTCCTATATGCTCCCCATGCCCCCTGCTATTAAAAACAGGGGTGCCTGGGTGGCTCAGTCAAGAGTCTGAGTCTGACCTCAGCTCAGGTCTTGATCTCAGGGTCCTGGCAAAGAGCCCTCCTTTGGTCCAGCTAGGTGCTCAATGGGGAGTCTGCCTATCTTCCTCTCCCTCTCCCTCTGCCCCTCCCCCTGCTGGTGCTCTTTCTCCCCTTTCTCTCAAATAAATAAATAAAATCTTAAAAACAAACAAAAAACACCAATAAGTTCAACACAACTGGGCAATCTCAAACCTAATGAAAGGTGTTTGTCAGTACCATTCTGGTCACTTTGGCTCAAGCTTAGAGAATAAACTGAACCAAAACAAACTATTTTATCTGTATTATTTAGCTTAGAGTTCCTGAAGATTCACCAAAACAAAAAACTAAAAGTAACTGGGACACATAGGAGCTGGTCACAATAGTGTATTCTCTTTGTGAAAATTCATCAAGCTGTACGTTTACCTGTAATTTAAGCATTTTTCTCTATTTATGCTATAAGTCAACAAAAAAAAATTTACATTTAGAAACAAAAATACTATTGCTCTATATATTCTCCAAAATCTCCTGGAACAGTATCAAGCTTCTTCGTTGGCTAATACATCACAACATCTCTCCCCTCCTCTGCTCAGTTTCTTAATGTGTCTATTACATCTTTAACCCACCACAGTCTAGTATTCACTAACTATAACTACTCTCAACTGGTGCCTTCACCCATGTTTCCTTTAGAAAATACCATAGAACCCATCAAATGCTGACTTACCACCTCCTTCCCTCCCTTCAGAATGAAGGGACCGGCACTTACGGCTGTCCTCTCACCTACTCAGACTTCACACCCCTTCTATTATATTATCCCTGTTTCTTACATTAATCCCTCCCTTTTTTTTCTATCAGACCATCCCTCTAATACCCAAACATGCTTCAGTATTTCCCATCTGGCTTCTGTGAGACCACATCCCCCCCTTGTCTGTGAGACCACATTCTATCTCACTGTCTCATTCTGGATGTCTCATAGATATCTCAAATCCAACATACCAGAACTTTCAATTTTATTGCTATCTTTCTGTCCTTATTTCCTCCTTCAGTCTTTCCCACCTTGGTAAACACCATATTCGACACAGCTGCTCAAGCCAAAAAACCACCTAATTCCTTCCTTCCCTCACCTCTCACATCTAATCCACCAACAAGTCCTGTTAATTCTGTCTCCAAAATATATCTTAAATCCATCCACTTTTCTTCATCTTCACTGTCATCACCTTATTCCAGGTCATAATTCACTACTGCCTAATCAAAGAAATGGGTCTTCTGACCAATCAATTCTGCAAACAACAGCTAAAGCTATCTCAAAAGTTGAAAGTGAATTATGCTATTCCTTTAATTAAAACCTTCTGATGGCTTCTCAGTATCCTTAAAATAAAATTCACATTCCCTTACTTTGACTGCAGGATCTCATGCCTGGCTATCTCTCCCCATCATCCATTTATTCTGACAACATACTCTTCCTTCAACTTCTAGAACAGTAAGTACATGCTCATTCAAGCCTCAGGGCCTTCACCTCTGCTTCTCCTTCACTCTGAAAGGTTCTCCCTTCACTCCTTCAAAGGGATAGCTCTTTATCCATCATCATAGCTTAAAAGTCAGCCATTCTGACAGCAGGTCTCCATCCTACCCCCATTATTCTTTACTTCAGCACTTTTAACTCCTTTATAGTACGGATGGTTCCCAACTTACAATGGTTTCACTTATGATTTTTCCTTTATGATGGTGCAAAAGCAATATGCTGTACTTTGAATCCTGAATTGTGATCTTTCCCAGGCCATCAATGTGCAGTATGATACTCTTCCGATGCTGAGCAGCAGCAGCAAGCCACAACTCCCAATCAGCCAGGCAATTCGGAGGGTAAACAACCAATACACTAACCACCAGTTTTTCACTTTCAGTACAGTATTCAAGAAACTGAATGAAATATTCAACACCTTATTATAAAACTGGCTTTGTGTTAGATGATTTTGCCAACTGTAGGCTAATGTGTTTTTAGCATGTTTAAGATAGACTAAGCTAAGCTATGATGTACTAATGCATTTTCAAACTACAATATTTTCAATTTACAAAAAGCTCATCAGGACATAACCCCACAGTAAGTGGAGGAAGATCTGTACATATCACAATTGGAAATTCTGTTTATTTCCCTCACTAGAAAGTAAATGGTAATACTTAGAGAAATTAAGAAACTTACTCAACAACTCATTTCTATAATTATTTAAGCACTTTCTATGGATAGGCAACTGTGCTTTTAAGGTACAAAAGTAGGCAGTGTTCCTGCTCTCCTGGAGTTTCAAGTCACAAACATAATAGCAAGTGACAGAGCCAAGAGACACCTCCAAGTCTGATTCTTCAGAGCCTTGTCCCCTTCATCCCTCAACTATACTGCTACTCTAGCTTTAGAATATGGGGAATGCAGCCTGCTGCAGCCTCACTAACTAATGAAAACTAAGGCTTGGAGAGTTTAAATAATCTGCCCAAAGTAGCACAAGTGGATATTTGAGAGATTTAAGTACAATCATGAGCAAAGGCAGATTTAAAGTACAGAGACTACTCAAGAAACAAAAAATCCAGCTTGACTAGGTAGAGCAAGAAGAAACGCTGGAGGACAAGGCCAGAGAAACACATTTTAAGGACAGTGTGAGGGTATCAGTTTGTCATTCAATAAATATTTACTGAGCACCAAGTACATGCCAGAAACAATGCTAAACTCTAGACCAACGAGGGTGATTAAACAAAGTCCTCATAAAGATTGTAGTCACAGAGACTGCCTCCCTAGTAAGGGGGGGGCAAGGTGTACAGAAAAATTACAGTTCAGGAAGATACCTGTTAAGAGTGAGGTCAAGAGTTCTATGGGAACACAGAGAGATGACACCCAATTCAAGACAGAAGTCCAGGGACAGTGTCTCAGTTAAATGATATCTAGGCTGAGATTACAGAGTTTAAATGAAAGAGAAAATACGGTTCACAGAGGCACTTGCAAGTACATAACTGAAAATGCCTGTGTACTTACTCTCCATATCAAGGAACTCCGTACTTCATACTGAAGTTCTTGAAAGTTGCCTACATTAGAAAGCTCCCTTCAACTACAAGAAGAAGAACTGAAGGGAGGAGGCAAAGACCAAAAGTAGGAAGACCACTTAGAAGGCAGAAGACTTTAATATAAATATGAAAATGAGTGAGAAAGAAGCAATACAAGATTTAAGACAACCAGATGGTAGCAAAATCAGGACCTGATGACCAACTGAAAATAGGGGCTCAGAGCCTTGGACAGTTGGAAATAATAAAGGTTTTAGTTTTCAACATGTAAATCTTCAATACCTTGGTACATAAAAGTAGAAAATCACCTGTAGGAAAAGACCCTGTCAAGAGAATGAGAAGACAAACCACAGACTGGGAGAAAATATTTGCAAAAGACTTATCTGATAAAGGACTATTACCCAAAA
>JAQQSY010005636.1:0-11542 GCA_028646535.1 Procyon lotor | reverse complement strand
AAGGGAGCCCCAAGAAGATGATATCCATACAGGACCTTGAAGAACAGATCACATTCCAGATGGAAGGAAGAGTGTATGTAAAGGCAAGGTAACTGCAAACCCATGATGGGTTCAAGGGGTTGCAAGACATTTCACATGCATCCTGTACTTTAGCCAAAAAAATGTTAGGAAATGAAATGTAGGCAAGAAGGAGATTGTGCAGGACCTGGTTAAAAAAAAATGCCTTTACTTGGGAAAAAAATAAGGAACCACAAATGGATTTTCAGCCATGTTGGCAAATGAGGTTTGCATTTTTTTACATGTCCTTCTGGAAGTGGTATGGGTGACTGAAAGGGATCAGATTGGAGATAAGGAGACTAGATAAAAGACAGCAATATTCCAGGCAATGGGCCATGTTTTCACAGGGAAAACCAATCTTACAATCTTTCCACAGCATCCTGAAATCATGGCATGATCATGATTTTATCAGATTCATTAATTTTTACTATTTCCTTCAACACACAATCAAGCGAAGAGCGCATATTGTAAGTCACCAATTTTTCTCTTAGAATCAAGTTACCTGTGGTTGGCAACCAGGTGTCACCTCTTTTATTCAGCAAGAAGTGTATGTCTTCAAGGATCAGCCACTGCCACGATTTCTAAAAACAAGCAAGATCCATGTTCTATAGAACTTACAAAGAGGGTAGATGTCATAAAAGGTCACAAAATAATTTCAGGGCAATAAGATCTGTGAAAAACAATAAAACAAGGCAGTGAGAGGAAGAATGATTGTGGGGTGTTGTGACTCTGGGGGATTAGGGAGCTGACACACCTGAGGGGCCCTGAATAGAATCTTAGGACAGAGGACTCTAGACAGAAAGACTTCCTGGTTCCCTGCTGAGCCCTGAGCTAGTGCTTCCTCAGTATACTTCCTAAAGCTGCATCTTGCAGGATGACTCACAAAATTGTTATTAACTACACAAAATTCTCTCTAGTGGCATAGAGTTTTAGAAAAATACAATTTAGAGTCATCAAGCACTTGCCTTATAGATACCACATGTATGCCAAGATTCGGCCCATTGATGTGCCAAGTAAAAATCTCTGAGGACACATGTGATTACAATTACTCTTCCTCCTTATATGTCACTGATATTATGTGACTTCAACATATGATGTGATGAGGAAATTTTGCTAATGTCCTGTCCTCTTTCTTTCTAGGAATACTGTTTAAATTAACTTTGTTCTTGGCAAAAAATGTTACCTGTCACATTTTTCCTACAAGAAAGAAATGTGAAATATGTCATTCTCTTCTCTACCTTTAGAAACAAAATTACTTGCTTTTGTATCAGGAATTATTTTGCAGTTATTCTGGAAAAACACAACTGGTTCACCAGAGAGGACAGTGGACTTCAAGAGGATGCACCCAGAAGTAATAATAATTATTTTTATAATAACTAATACTTTTGAGCACATGCTATATGCTAGGCATTGTGCTAAATGCTTACGTGACTTATTTATAAATCTCACAGCAATAAAATGGAGAAGGCATTATGATTTGAATTTTGCAGATGGAGAAACTGAGGCTTAGAGAGTTTAAATACCTTGTCTATGACCACATTATTCTAGAAGCAGAAACTGAACTCAAGAAATCTAATATCACAGATTCTGTAAGCAAAAAAACAAAAATCTGACCATCCCCCAACTATACCATCCCTTTTGGATGGGATTGGTGTTGGAATTAAGGGGAAAGTTCTTAGAAGTAGAAAGAAAACCAGCCAAGGAAAGGAGAGCTTTAAGAAGAGGGATTTTAAGAAGTTGTCAATAATGTCACACAAACCTGAGAGTGAGAGCCTTCTTAAATTGTGCACCCCCGGCACCTCTCTTGCCTTATGCTAGTCCTGGCTCTGGGGAGACAGAAGTTGACAAGATGAGGACAGATGGGTACCCAGGGGAGGACTGAATAGGACCTTGTGTGTTCTACTAAGAATTTTGACTTTCACTCAGCATGAGATGGGAAGTCGTTGGAGAGTGTTGAGGAGAGAAACAGCATGATCTAATTTAAGCATTAAACCCTTTGGCTGCAGGTTGGTAACAGGTTGTAGGAGGGCGAGGGCAGAGCTGGAAGACCAGTTAAGAAACCATTGCGATAATCTAGCAAGAAGTGATAGTAACTTGGACCAGGTGGCAGTGGGATGGTGAGAAGCAGTTGAATTCTAGATAGATTTTGAAAGTAGAGCTGACAGAATGTACTGTCAGACCAGATGTAGGATGTGAGAGAAAGAGAGGAGTCATAATGACACCAAAGATTTGACCCTAAGAAACTACCACAAAATGTCAAGGAATACAAAGCCTAACAAAAAGACCATTGGATTTGGACTTCAGAGGATTCTGGGTGATCTCAGTGAGAGAATTTCCTGGGAAGGAGTGCAGATGGAAGTTGAGCTAAGTAATAAATAAAGCATAAGGAAATAAAAGTGATGAGTACAGTCTACTCTTATGACTTGTACAGAAAGGAGACGTCTGGTAGCTAGGAAATCCTGAGTCAAGGGAAAGTTGTATATGCTTTTTTAAGGTGGGAAAGAATTGAGTGAGTTTATGGGCTTAGGACAAACATTTTTTTAAAGACTGATTGAAAACACCTGGTAGAGAGCAGGTGCTTAAGCAAAGAAGAAGAGATGGGGGCGGGCCTGGCTGCAGCCTAGAGTACATGGATGGGTGTGAACAGAGGAGGAGTTTGCAGGAAAGGAGGGAAGGAGGGAAGGAGAGAAGGAGGAGTGTGGCTGTCACTGTTTCTAAGTGAGAGGAACAAGAAATGGAGAGTTCTTGCTGGACAGATTATGCGTTTTCTGTGAATTAGGAGATAATATCATACGCCAAGTGTGAGATTGTTCAGAGTGAGAACAGTGACAATTTTGAATCTTCTCTTGGGGAAATGTAGCATAGGATCATGAGTGGTGATAAGGACCCAGCAAAAACTGGAGATCATAAATGTGTAACTAAACCAACTCACACATTGTCTGAAACAGACTTACGTGGCAATAATGGCTTGTACAATAAAATTTCCACTCAGGGACACTGTGGACCTCATCCCCATTTCTTAAGAACTGATAAAACATGACCTAGAAGGCCAGCCACAGCTTTAACTATTTAAGAAAAAAATGGTGCCCAACTTTTCCATTCAAGTGATGCATAGCCTACCTCAAAGCCTAGTGCTAAGATAGGTTTTAGGTCAACATCAGATTGATTTCACCAAAGACCCCCAAATCCTCTGACTCTTTCACACATTGTTTTAAAGAATATATCTACTTCTGTTTTCAGCCTTGTTCATTTCTTCATCCAGTTTCTCTGACGACATATGTCAGATGCACATTTATAAAACTTTTAAATCTCACCTTTTTTTTAATAGAATATTATTTCATCTTTACCTAAAACATGAATCTTAAAATTCGACTTTTCATTCTTGAGACTTTTCCAGCATACTTTAAGATTTCATCAAGTTTTTCCACTTAAGAAAGAGATAATTAAACGTAGTTGAAAACTGCCTTATCATTGCAATAGCGGTATAATTTTTTTTTCCATTGGGCAATGTGCTTAGCAACTTGCACATTAAGCCTTCTATTGAGATTATATTAATATCATAAATATGCAAAACGGAAGCCACTCTGAAAGTTCAAAATAATAGCAATAACCTTTCCCTCATATAAAACCTTTTATCTCAAGATCTCCATGCACTTTTCCAACAAGCATGAGTACCCTGCCCAACCACTTTTGCAAGGGGCCAATTAAAATGCCAACCTCACTTCATCTCCTGATTCAAAATGCTAGTAAGGATCACAAAGCAAACGCCCAAGATAATCATGATTTTAATTCTTAATGTTTCCTACAGCAGCATTTATAATCTTTAAGAGGACCGAACCTCTAGTCTGTAAGCAGTCCCAAGTGGGTGTGTGCCTTCTTTGTTTTATTCTTTAGCCATAACTGATGGGGTGTGATGGGAGGTAGGGAGTGGGGGAGGTTACAGCTCAGGCAAGCTCTCGCACATTGACTGGAGAAATACCCGAATCTCTCATACAGAGACACCATGCACACTGATGCAATCATGGCTAGAAATGAATCAGGGCTCTTGAGACAAGAGCCCATGACTAATGCTCTCTGAGGAGCTTGTAGGATGCCTGGCAAACCAGCTATGTCAGAGCCATTACCAAACAAAGCACAGGTGAGCTATGAACAAAAGGAAAAAGGAGGGGCTGATGCATTTGTTTCCAGGGTTTGGAACACGTCATCTCGAAGTTATTCCCAGGTAATTAATTATAGGGTATCAGAAAGGGAAACTGAGCTTTGGCCTGAGTCACAAGTGCAAACTCACTGTGAGATCTAGGATGATTTCCTCTACTTCTCTGGGCCTACTTTCTTCATCTCTAAAGATGAGGACATTGTACAGTCACATCAGAAAGACTCCTTCCCCTTCCAAAGCCCTATGAAATACTCATAGTCATTATTTCCTGCTCCCTCAAGAGAAGTAAAAGGTGTCATAAGAAGAAGTGGAGGGAATTGTTCTTCAAAAAGTATTTCAGATGTTCAAAGAAGTGCACATTCCCTGGCTTGTTTCAGCATTACTTCTTCCATTTGAAATGACTAACAAACATTAACAACAGACAGGAATAACATTTCTCTCTTCATCCTTAAGTCCTACAAACGTCTATGAAAGGTATTTGACCAACACATACACACTTTTGTGGACAGAATCAATAGGAGCATTTCTGACAACCTCCAGCCTCCTGGAAATGCCTAATGTGGAGTATCTCTCACCACAATGGCTAATTCAGTCCAGTCATCACCTTCTGAGACATTATGCCTCCAAGTGTCTTTTTCCTGGAATTGCATTCCTTTAAGAGGAGGTATCAGGAGGACGTGACCACTGGTTGACCCTGGAGCCAGGCAATCAGGGGCTCCTTACCACCTCTCCTGTCTTTGGAATATATGCCTTGCCCACCTTTCCCACAGTGGGAACCATTCCAAGGACACAGCCTTGAAGCACAAAGTGTTTTGAGACCATCTGGATGGTCTACTTGATGAAACCCATGTAGGGCCTCTCTAGAAACTTCTAAGGTTGTGGCAGTGGATGTGGAGATGGACTCAAACATCAGATGTAAGTTCCCTTGCTTTAAGCCTGCCACCTACCAATCTGGTGTGGTCTGCTGGTTTCTTCAGTCTTTCCTTGCCCTGTGTGAATGGGACCAATCTTTGAACCAACAAGCCCAAGAAATCATTTATTAAAGAATTAACAAAACTCCATAAATATCAGTCTCGTTTCTTCACCTGAAGGAGAGGTGAAAAAGAACAATGACCTTCCCGAGCTTGGGTCAAGGCAAATTTAGAACTTTAAAGCAACTATAAGAATGTTTAGAGGCGAGCCAAGGAAGGACCCTTGAGAGAACCAGCAGATGGTCCCACACAGGCAGTGCTACAGTGCACATGAATGTTCCAAGGTCCCTTTTTTGCTTTTAAGAAAGAAAGAGAAGAGGGGTTGTCCCTGATTTCTCCTTTTGATTGTTGCCATTGGAAACCAAGTTTCTTCGACTGTAGAGAGCATCTAAGGTCTTAGCTACTCTCTCCAGATGGAAGAACAAAGGCTCTATCAAATGACTGGAGAGAGCTGAGCTGAACTGAGCTATAGGTTGATCACATTTCAGGGTTTGCTTGTTACCGGTATCACTTTGGTCACCCCCACACCATTATTGCAGGAGAAATTTCCTCACAATATCAAGATCTTACCTAGCTAACAACCACGTCCTGATGTTTTTTGAAAGCTGTACTGTAAAAAAAAAAAAAACAAAACCCAGACACATCACACTAGAAAGATGAGGCACCAAAAAAATTTTTTAAGTCAAGAGGAAGCAGGTGTCTGGCTAGGGGAGGTTTTAGATTGGGGTGAGAGAGACAGCCATAGAAGAAAAGGAAGTTGCTTTTTTTCTATTTCCAGAGAAAACAGGAAATTGTTTTGCTGAAGATTTAAACCAATATATCAGGACAGAACCAGATCCACCAACTTCATATTACTCTGGAAATTTATTGTTCCGAAAGTGTTTCAGCACAGGTATTTTCCACTTTCACTTAACATAGTAACAATATGTCTAAAATCAACATTTGCAAAACCAACCAGGCTATATTGACTCTATAAAATAACACCCCTAATGCACTGAAAAATAAGATTTACAAAAACCTGCTTTTTCATAGTACCCTCTAGAAGCACAGTTTTTATAAAAAGTGAATACACCTGGACTCAGGCATAAAAAAATTAGTCAAGATATGTAATTTAGTGTGGTTCAAAGAGATTGCTTATTTTTATAGAAAACAATGACTTTTTTTTTTAAAGATTTTATTTATTTATTTGACAGAGGGAGAGAGATCACAAGTAGGCAGAGAGGCAGGCAGAGGCGGAAGCAGACTCCCTGCTGAGCAGAGAGCCCGATGCAGGGCTCGATCCCAGGACCCTGAGATCATGACTTGAGCCGGAGGCAGAGGCTTTAACCCACTGAGCCACTCAGGCGCCCCGAAAACAATGACTTTATATAAAAAACACTTCACTGTTCATGGATTTGGTTTTACCTAAAATTATATTATTTGCAACTGTGCTTATCCCATAAATGTTGATACATGAACTACTGTGATCTTTATATGTCAAGTCAAGAAATATTCCATGCCTTTTATATGCCCCAAATTATACCATCTCTGTAAAAGGTTATGCATAGTACACGTGGATTCCAACCGTATTCCCCAATGACCCAGATTCTTTCAGGTCATAAATGGATTGCCTTTTTCTTCTAATGATCCATGTGATCTCTAGCAGGCCATTTTCCAGATGGAATGACCAGCTATCCAGGTTTGCCCAAGACTGAGACAGTTTCAGGGATGTGAGACTTTCAGTATTAAAACTGAAAAGGTCAGATTACTGAAGGAGCAAGATGGTGGAGGAGTAGAAGACTGAGATATCATCACATCCCAGGAGTTCAGCTAGATGGTTTTCAAACCATTCTAAACACCCACAAACTCAACAGGAGATAGAAGAGAAGAAGAAAAATAATTCTAGGAACAGAAAATTGACCACTTTCTGGAAGGTAGGACATACAGAGGAGTAAATCCAAAGCGATGGGAAAAGAGACTGTGGGGGGAGAGGCCAGCTCCTGGCACCTACAGAGCAGCGGAGCACAAAATCAGGACTTTTAGAGTCTGCTCTGCTGAGGGACATTGCTCCAGAGGCTAAACAGGGCATGGAGCCCTCACAGGAACAGTGTGGTTCCAGGACCTGTGGGGTCACAGAGGGACCGGGGGTGTCTGAGTGTGGCAGAGCCCCCAGGTATCAGACCGGGGAAGCCAACAATAGAGACGGAGCCACATAGTGGGCTATCAGCTCGGGCTTGCCTTACACCATGATCAGAGGCACAGTTGGCCACTGGTCTTCAAGCAGGGACCCCACAAGGGGCAGCTTCAGAGAGACCCCTTCCTTCCTCGTTGGGGAGGAGCAGCCTGGCCTGGGAGTGCACTGCAGGAATCTGCTGGGTTTGGAGACTCCAGACGGGGCCATGCACCAGAGACAGAAACACTAGGTCACAGGCCAGCTGAGCTCGGAGTGCAGGCCAGAGACCACGGAGAAGGGAGTGACTGCTTTTCTCCAAGGGCGCACTGAGGAGCAGGGCCCCCGAGGCTCAGCTCCTACAGGGCTGGAGATTGTAAGGCTGCCATCTTCATTCTCCTCCTCCAAAGCTGTACGGAAAGCATTCAGGGAACAAAAGCTTCTGAGAACGAACCTGAGCACATTGCCTGGCTCAGCCGCTGGCAAGGGCGGTGCACTTCTGCCTCGGGCGAAAACATTCGAGAATCACTGCAACAGGTCCCTCCCACAGAACATCAGCAAGAATATCCAGCAAAGACCAAGTTCATCGATCAATGAGAACTGTGCAATTGCAAGGTTAGGAAAAAGCAACATATAGAATTCATGGCTTTTTTCCCATGATACTTTAGTCTTTCAGAGTTAAATTTTTTAAATTTGATTTTTTCTCATTCTATTTACTTTATTTTATTTTTCTTCTTTCTTTCTTTTTTTCCCTCCTTATTTTAACATTATAAACTAGTATCCTATCAATACCTTTTAAAAAATCTCTTCTAATTTTCACTGTTATATTCGTGTTTTATCCCTCATTGCATTTAACACTATTTTTTGTAAACATATAGGGGTTCTTTTTTCTTTAAAACTTTGGGCAACAATTTCTTCTAATAGATCAAAATATACCCTAAATCTAGCACACAGCTTTGTTCTAGGCTCCAGCCTGATCACATTCTTTCCTCTTTTTTTCTTTTTTCAATTTACCTCTTATCAATCCCTTTTTAAAAATCGTTTTAAATTTTCATCTTTACACTCATATTCCATCCCTTCATAGTGATTACCCTTATTTTTGTTATTTATAAGTTTTTCCTTTTTGAGAATTTTGGGAGATAGTTTCTTCTGACAAACCAAAAAACAGTCAAAATCAAGATATATATATAATAAAAATATATTTTATATATATCTTGATATATAAAATATTTATATATTATATTATAATATTATATGTTATATGTTATATAATAAATATTATAATATTTATAATATGATGATTATAATATTGTAAGAATTTCTAATTTTGTATAATATTACAATTTATACAATATAATATTGTAATTTTTACAATATTATAATTATATTATACTTATAACAGGCAATACAATGGCACTAAATTCATATTATATTCATATTCATATTATAGTTATAACAGGCAATAAAATGGCACTAAATTCATATCTGTCATAGTTATGCTGAATTATAATATTACAATATTATAATTAATTATAATTTATATAATAAACATTATAATATTTATAATATTATATCTAATATTTATATTAGATATAATAGATATTTTATACTTTATATATAAAATACAAAAATATATTTTCTATTATATATTATATAAAGGAAAAAAAATTTTTCTTTTTCTCTCTCTTTTTCTTTCTCCGCTCTTCTTCAACCCCTGGTTTTGGCTCTCTTCTGACTTGGTTAGTATATATTTTTCTGGGGTTGTTGCTACCCTTTCAGTATTTTGTTCTCTCATTCACCTATTCTTATCTGGATAAAATAACAAGGCAGAAAAACTCACCACAAAAAAAAAAAAAAAAAAACCATCATTCTAAAGAGGCAGCACCGACAGCTAGAGACCTAATCTATATGGACATTAGTAGTATGTCAGAACTAGAGTTCAAAATGACAATTATCAAGGTGCTAGTTGGGCTCGATAAAAGCATGGAAGATTCTAGAGAATCCCTTTCTGGAGAAATAAAATCCATTTTGGGAGGAAATAAAAGAACTAAAATCTATCCAAGTTGAAATCAAAAAAGCTATTAATCAGGTGCAATCCAAAATGGAGGCTCTTACTGCTAGGATAAACGAAGCAGAAGAGAATTAGTGATATAGAAGACCAAATGACAGAGAATAAAGAAGGAGAGCAAAAGAGAGACAAACAACTACTGGACCACAAGGGGAGAATTCGAGAAATAAGTGATACCATCAGATGAAACAATATTAGAATAATTGAGATCCCAGAAGAAGAAGAAAGAGAGAGGGGGTGGAAGGTATATTGGAGTAAATTACTGTAGAGAATTTCCCTAATTTGGCAAAGGGAACAAGCATCAAAATCCAGGAGGCACAGAGAACCCCCCTCAAAATCAATAAAAATAGGTCCACACCCTGTCATCAAATAGTAAAACATACAAGTCTTAGTGACAAAGAGAAAATCCTGAAAGCAGCTCTGGACAAGAAGTCTGTAACATACAAAGGCAGAATGTTAGATTGGAAGCAGACCTATTCACAAACACCTGGCAGGCCAGAAAGGACTGACATGATATATTCAGAGCACTAAATGAGAAAAATATGCAGCAAGAATACTATATCCAGCTAGACTGTCATTGAAAACAGAAGCGGGGGCACCTGGGTGGCCCAGTGGGTTAAAGCCTCTGCCTGTGGCTCAGGTTGTGGTCTCGGGGTCCTGTGATCAAGCCCCGCATTGGGCTCTCTGCTCCATGGGGAGCCTGCTTTCCTCTCTCTGCCTGCCTTTCTGCCTATTTGTGATCTCTGTCAAATAAATAAATAAAATCTTAAAAAAAAAAAAAAAAAGAAAGAAAGAAAGAAAAGAAAACAGAAGTGGAGGTAAAAAGCTTCCAGGACAAGCAAAAATTAAAGAATTTGCAAACACCAAACTAGCCCCACAGGAAATATTGAAAGGGGTCCTCTAAGCAAAGAGAGCCTAAAAGTAACATAGACCAGAAAGGAACAGAGACAATAAAAAGTAACAGTCATTTTACAGGCAATACGATGGCATTAAATTCATATCCGTCAATAGTCACCCTGAATGTAAATGGGCTAAATCCCCTAATCAAAAGACAGAGAGTATCAGAATGGATTGAAAAAAAAAAAAAGACCCATCAATACGCTGTCTACAAAAAACTGATTTTAGACCCAAAGACAACTTCAGATTTAAAGTGAGGGGGTGGAAAACACTTTACCATGCTAATGGATATCAAAAGAAAGCTGGGGTGGCAATCCTTATATCAGATAAATTAGATTTTAAGCCAAAGACTATAATAAGAGATGAGGAAGGACACTATATCAGACTTAAAGGGACCATCCAACAAGAAGATCTAACAATTGTAAATATCTATGCCCCTAACATGAGAGCAGCCAATTATATAAAACAATTAATAACAAAATCAAAGAAATACATCAACAATAATACAATAATAGTAGGGGACTTAAATACCCTCCTTACTGAAATGGACAGATCATCTAAGCAAAAGATCAACAAAGAAATAAAGGCTCTAAATGACACACTGGACCAGATGAGTGGTTTGGGAGATATGGACATCATACGGGCCAGATGGACATCACAGATATATTCAGAACATTCTATCCCAGAGCAATAGAATACACATTCTTCGCTAGCACACATGGTACATTCTCCAGGATAGATCACATCCTGGCTCACAAATCAGGTCTCAACTGGTACCAAAAGATTGGGATCATTCCCTGCATATTTTCAGACCACAATGCCTTGAAACTAGAGCTCAATCACAAGAGGAGAGTTGGAAAGAACTCAAATACATGGAGGCTAAAGAGCATCCTACCAAAGAACAAATGGGTTAACCAGGAAATTAAAGAAGAATTTTTTAAAATTCCTGGAAACAAATGAAAATGAAAACACAACTGTTCAAAATCTTTGGGACACAGCAAAGGCGGTCCTGAGAGGAAAGTATATAGCAATACAAGCCTTTCTTCAGAAACAAGAAAGGTCTCAAGTACACAACCTAACCCTACACCTAAAGGAGCTGGAGAAAAACAGCAAAGAAAGCCTAAACCCAGCAGGAGAAGAGAAATAATAAAGATCAGAGCAGAAATCAATGAAATAGAAACCAAAAGAACAGTAGACCAAATCAATGAAACTAGGAGCTGGTTCTTTGAAAGAATTGATAAGAT
>JAQQSY010005635.1:0-11543 GCA_028646535.1 Procyon lotor | reverse complement strand
AGAGAACACAAAATTACTTGGGCTAAGGGCTCCTTTCCAGTGTTAATCTCAGTAGTAACCTTCTTTAAAATTTTTCAAGGTCTAACAATTGGAAAAAAGTAAAGCAAGCTATACTAATCAAATTCTGTAGCCATTTAAATATATTTATAATGGGTTTAAAATCGTGGGGATTTGGGTTCAGTCATGACAAGCGGAAAGAGCAGGCGTAACTATTATGGGTGCAGGATGAACAACTATGTGAAATCCAAACGCCCCCGAATTCTCCATTGAATTCTGCACACCAAAGTGTATGTCACTCTTGCTGTATCTTAGGGAGGTTTTCCAATTTTTCTACCTATATTTCTCCATAGACAGATGCTCACCCTCTTTATAGGACCGGAAGGTATCCAGGCTTGCACGGAGAGCCGCAGACACGGGCCCCACAGCTGCCCCCAGCAACGTAAGGGACTCTCCCTGCTGAGGAATGTTCACCATGCCGGTGATGTTGGCAGCTGGATGCTCAGGATTCGCAGGATCCGTCCTTTCAGGGGGAAAGGGGAAGAGACTTGGTCACCACCATCCACCTCCTGGGACCATGAGTTCAAGACAGCTTACAGGTAAGTGATTTCCAAGCCAAGTGCTCATAAAGCATCCCAGGAGCTGAGATGCTATTGGTTGTTTTGAAATTGAAAAACGACCTTGTGTCTACTCACTGAATTATTCTGGGTCTACTTGTTCACTCTGGAGAAATCTGCACCCTTTGTAGAATGCTATGCACGTCTCCCTGTAACACAGAAATCCAAACAGCCACGTGGTCGGCATCGAGGCAGAGAACTGGGCCCAGCTCGTCTCGTTTAATGACAGTCCTGACAGTTCGCAGCCATAGGGTCTGCCATTTATAATGTGAGTATTAGATACAGTATCTGCGTTCTTCAAAAGCCTGCGACTCTGAGAGCAGAACTGGAATGATGTACAGTGAGGAGCTCCATGTACCCGTGGACGATATGGATAGGATTCCTGTGAGTCCGGGCCTCCGTTGTTCCGAACATGCTGGAAGGTATAATCCATCAGGCCACCGCGGCAGCCTTCACCGCCTTGAGACCAAGAACAGTCCAGCGAGGTCTGCTCACTCAGTGACACAAGCCTGCCTGTTTTCTGGAACACGCGTCCTTCGAGGGCACCAGCTGCACTAAAATCCCAACCAGACGCACGCTGACCCTGAAACCGAATCATAAAGCTCTCAATCTAAACAACAAACAGCAAGGCTGTGACAGCAACCCATGGATCTGAAAACTCGCATAAAGTACAGCAAGGGGTATTGTTCCACAGCGGGGAACGACAGATGGGCTGCTGTTTTCTTTCTGGCTTTACTCTTGGAGAGGACCTTGGTGAGAAGTCATTCTTCATGCTCGCAGGACTTACTCTGGTTGTCTGTCTCCTTTCCACAGGTACAATGATATCAGCAAAGAAGAGTATTTCAAACACTTTCCAGTCTTTGTCCTTCCAGACTTTAAGGTCACTCATCATGTGTCTGAATTCTTCATTGGTCTTCTAGGAAAAGAAAGTAGAACGTTGACAAGGAGAGAATTCTTTGGCAAAGTACCAAGGAGAGAAAGAACAAAAGGTTCAGTAGTCCAAGCCTCACTCACCTGGTCACCAAAGGCATATGATCATGGCCATCATGAAGCTGTGTTTCCCTTGGCTATAGTCCTGATTGTGGGACTCGAGCATTTTCAGATTCCTCTCCCACACTGCTCCCCTCCATCTTTTATTCTAGAGACAAACATATAACCTATCATTTTCATTTCTATTTAAAACCAACTGAACTACTCGAAGTGGATGTGCTCAAAGGGAGGAGGAGAAACCTTGCCCAGGGCTGGGCTGAGGCTCTGGCGGCTGCCCCCCAGCAACCATACAGCAGGACATCTGTCCCCATCGTGCGCAGTCCCCAGGCCCTGCTTCCTGCCTGGGTACCAGCGGCCCCAAGAAGCTACTCTCCACTGTGAACTCCCCAGCATGGATGTTCTCTGTGGGGCCTTCCAGAATAGTTTAGATGTTACCAACCACACCGTACAGTCTCCCATATGTTGCCTTCCATTGGATCCATTGAGCATTTAAACTTCGACCAAATTGTGTAGTAGCCGAGACTATTCCCAAGCAAAGCTCAGTCAGGGAGAGAAAAGGATGCATATTTCAAAACCTAGGAAGGGAAAAGAAATGAGCATCTGGACAGACCATTCTATCTAAAAAGCTATCTTCTTCTTATGAGCTATTAGAGCCACTACGATGGAGTAAAAACATTGACTATAGCCTCCCAATACATACACAAGGACCGGCCTGGCCCCACCGGTTGAGGGAGGGGGGCCCTCACCTGACAGTGCAGTTCTGCAGGTATAGCTCCGGGGGGCTCTCTGATGTTGGGCTGTGGTTTTAAGGCCACTCATCGAAGCCCTGGGGTTTAGCCTGGCTGGTCCCACTCACCCACACCACCTGGGCACACTGTGATCCTGTTGGTTTTTCGGTTGTTTGCCAAGCTGATGACTTCAATTCTGATGTTTTCTTGACGATTAGATCTTGTTTTTAACAGAACAAAAATTTCTAGACAATTGTGTGGACTCATATCCCTACCTTAACTGGTTTGACTAAAAACAATGAGCTCACAGTGGTTTGGCTAAGTGACGAATGAGTTCACAATGGTCCGGCTTACGAGAACAAGTATGTGCATATGCAGCAAGGAAGTAGATGTCCAACTACTGTTAACAGATGTCATTATAAGACAGGAAGGAAGTGTTTTTGTCAAAGATTAGTTGACATTCCATTTCTGGGCTCTCTATTCTGTTCCATTGATCTGGGCGCCATAGAAGCCCATTGAAATATATTTCGTGATCGTATGCTATCAACTATGTGTCTAACACTGGGATAAATATCTATATTTTTAGTCATTTTTCTCACAACTCAGGGTTCCAGACTTCTGCAATAAAGCAACAGCACAATGAAGTGAATCAAAGGAATACTTTGATTTCCCATTGCATACATAAGTCATGTTTACACTCTACTGTAGTCTATTACATGTGCAATAATAGCATTATGTCTGAAAAATGCGTAGGCATTAATCAAAAAATACTTCATTGCTAAAAGGTGCTAACGATCATCTGAGTTTTCAGCAAGCGTGATCATTCTGTTGGTGGAAGATCCTGTGTCGATGTTGAATTGCTGCTGACCGATGAGGGTGGTGGATGCTAAAATTCGGGGTGGCCGCGTCAGTTTCTTAAAATAAGACTACAGTGAAGTTTGCCACAATTGACAATTCTTTCCTGAATGACTTCTCTGGGGCATGCAATGCCATTTGTTAGCATCTTACCCACAGTAAAACTTCTTTCGAAGTCGGAAGCAATCCCCTCACACCCTATCACAGCTTTATCAACTAAATTTATGTAATAGTCTAAGTCTTTTGTAGTCATTTCAACGATCATCACACTGTTACCAAGAGATGAATAGGATTTTATTTTTATTATTGTTTTTATTATTTTATTATTTTTTATTTTTATTATTTTTATTATATTAACATATAACGTATTCTTGGTTTCAGAGGTAGGGGTCAGTGATTCGTCAGTCCTATATAAAACCCAGTGCTCATTACATCACGTGCCCTCCTTAATGTCCACCCAGTTACCCCATCCCCCCACCCGCCACCCCTCCAGCAACCTTCAGTTTATTTCTTACGATTAAGAATCCCTTATGGCAGGGTGCCTGGGTGGCTCAGTTGGTTAAAGCCTCTGCCTTTGGCTCAGGTCATGATCTCAGGGTCCTGGGATCGAGCCCCGCATTGGGCTTTCTGCTCAGCAAGGAGCCTGCTTCACCTTCTCTCTCTGCCTACTTGTGATCTCTTTCTGTCAAATAAATAAAATATTAAAAAAAAAAAAAAAGAATCCCTTATGGCTTTTCTCCCTCTCTGATTTCATCTTGGTTTATTTTTTTCCTCTTTCCCCCTGAGATCCTCTGTTTTGTTTCTTAAATTCCGCATATCAGTGAGATCATATGATAACTGTCTTTTTCTGATTGGCTTATTTTACTTAGCATAATACCCATGTCGTTGCAAATAGCAAGATTTTTTTTTTGATGGCTGAGTAGTAGTCCATTGTATAAATATATACCACATCTTCTTTACCCATTCATCTGTCAATGGACATCTGGGCTTTTTCCATAGTTTGGCTATTGTGGATGGATGGATAAACATTGGGGTGCATGTGCCTCTTCAGATCACTGCATTTGTCTTTGGGGGAAATACGCAATAGTGCAATTGCTAAGTCATAGGGTAGCTCTATTTTCAACTATTTGGGAAACCTCCATACCGTTTTCCAGAGTGGCTGCACCAGCTTGCATTCCCATCAATTGTATAAAAGGGTTCCCCTGTCTTTATATCCTTGCCAACGTCTGTTGTTTCCTGATTTATTAATTGTAGCCATTCTGACTGGTGTGAGGTGGTATCTCACTGTGGTTTGATTTGTATTTCCCTGAGGCTGAGTGATGTTGAGCACTTTTTCATGTGTCTGTTGGCCATTTGGTTGTCTTCTTTGGAGAAAAGTCTGTTCATGTCTTCTGCCCATTCCTTGATTGGATTATCTGTTCTTTGGGTGTTGAGTTTGATAAGTTCTTTATAGATTTTAGATACTAGTCCTTTATCTGATAAGACATTTGCAAATATCTTCTCCCATTCTGTCTATTATCTTTTGATTATGTCAACTGTCTTCTTTGCTTTTTATCTTGATGAAGTCCCAATAGTTCATTTCTGCCTATGTTTCCCTTGCCTTTGGAGATGTGTCTAACAAGAAGTTGCTGTGGCCGAGGTCAGAGAGATTGCTGCCTGTGTTCTCCTCTAGGATTTGATGGATTCCTGTCTCACATTTAGGTCTTTCATCCATTTTTAGTCTATTTTGTGGATGGTGTAAAGAAACGGTCCAGTTTCATTCTTCTGCGTGTGGCTGTCCAGTTTTTCCAACACCATTTGTTGAAGAGACTGTCTTTTTTCCATTGGATATTCTTTCCCGTTTTTGTCAAAGATTAGTTGACATTCCATTTCTGGGCTCTCTATTCTGTTCCATTGATCTGTGTCTGTTTTTGTGCCAGTACCATACTGTCTTGATGATTACAGCTTTGTAATACAGCTTGAAGTCTGGAACTGTGATGCCATCAGCTTTAGTTTTCTTTTCTACATTCCTTTGGCTATTCGGGGGCTTTTTGGTTCCATAGAAATTTTAGGATTATTTGTTCCAACTCTCTGAAAAAAGCTAATGGTATTTTGAAAAGGATTGCATTGAAGGTATAGATTTTCTATGGTAGCATAGATATTTTAACAATATTTGTTCCTTCAATCCATGAGTATGGAACATTTTTCCATTTCTTTGAGTCTTCCTCAATTTCTTCCATGAGTGTTCTATAGTTTTCTGAGTACAGATCCTTGACCTTTTTGGTTAGGTTTATTCCTAGGTATCCTATGTTTTTTGGTTTGGTTTTTTGGATTGACTCCTTAATTTCTCTTTTTTTCTGTCTCATTGTTGGTATATAAAAATGCAACTGATTTCTGTCCATTGATTTTATATTCTGCACTTTTCTGAATTCCTGTATGAGTTCTAGCAATTTTGGGGTGGAGTATCATGTCATCTGCAAAGCGTGAGAGTTTGATTTCTTCTTTGCTGATTTGGATGCCTTTTATTTCTTTTTGTTGTCTGATTGCTGAGGCTAGGACCTCTAGTACTATGGTGATAGTGGACAGTCCTGCCATGTTCCTGACCATAGGGGAAAAGCTCTCAGTTTTTCCATATTGAGCATGATACTCATTGTGGGCTTTTCATATATGGCTTTTATGATATTGAGGTATGTACCCTCTATCCCTACATTGTGAAGAGTTTTATTCAAGAAAGGATCTGTTCTTTGTCAAATGCTTTTTCTGCATCTATTGAGAGGATCATATGGTTCTTGTCCTTTCTTTTATTTTCATAGTGTATCGCATTGACTGATTTGCAGATGTTGAACCAACTTTGTGGCCCAGGAATAAATCCCTCTGTCATTGTGGATAATCCTTTTAATCTACTGTTGGATCCTATTGGCTAGAATTTTGGTGAGAATTTTGCTTCCATGTTCATCAGGGATATTGGCTTATAAATTCTCCTTTTTGATGAGGTCTTTGTCTAGTTTTGGGATCAAAATAATGCTGGCATCATAGATCAAGTTTGGAAGTTTTCTTTCCATCTCTGGAGTTGGATGCCTATTCCTTTCCCCAAATTAGGGAAGTCTCTCCTATAATTTGCTCCAGTATACCTTCTACCACACTCTCTCTCTTTCCTTTTCTTCTGCAACCCCAATTATTCTAATATTTCTTTGCTTTATGTTATCACTTATCTCTTGAATTCTCCCCTCATGATCCAGTAGTTGTTTATCTCATTTCCTCAGCTTCTTTATTCTCCATTGTTTTGTCTTCTATATCACTAATTCTCTCTTCTCTTCTCTCTTCTCTATTCACTAATGTCTCTCTCTCTTCTGCCTTATTTTAGCAGTTAGAGGCTCCATTTTTTATTGCATCTCATTAAAAGCCCTTTTGATTTTGACTTGGTTAGATTTTAGTTCTGTTATTTCTTCAGAAAGAGATTCTCTATTGTCTTCCATGCTTTTTTCAAGACCAGCTAGTATCTTCTTAATCATTATTCTGAATTCTAGTTCCCTCTCTCTCTCTCTCTCTCTCTCTCTCTCTCTATATATATATATATATATATATATATGTATGTGTATAATGGAATATTACTTAGCCTTAAAAAGAATCAAATCTTGCCCTTTGCAATGATGTGGATGGAGATGGAGAGTATTATACTAAGCAAATAAATCAGTCAAAGAAAGACAAATACCATATGATTTCACTCGTATGTGGAATTTAAGGAACAAAACAAATGATCACAAAGGAGAGGGGGAAAAAAGAGGAAAACCAGGAAATAGACTTAACTATGGAGAACAAACTGATGGTTGCCAGAGGAGAAGTAGGTGGGGGATGGGTTAAATAGGTGATGGGGATTAAGGAGTGCACTTGTAATGATGAGCACTGGGTTTTGTATGTAAGAGTTGAATCACTACACTCTACACCTGAAACTAATATTACATTGTATGTTAACTAACTGGAATTTAAATAAAAACTTTAAAAAAATTCAGAGTTCAGGGATGCCTGGGTGGCTCAGTGGGTTAAAGCCTCTGCCTTTGGCTTAGGTCATGATCTCAGGGTACTGGGATTGAGTCCCATATCAGGCTCTCTGCTCAGCAGGAAGCCTGCTTCCCACTCCCCCTACCACCGCCTACTTGTGATCTCTCTCTCTCTCTGTCAAATAAATAAATAAAATCTTAAAAAAAATTCAGAGTTAAGGCCAGAACCCCTCAAGTCATTTGTTTGCTGAGCTATCATATATAGATTCTGGCCACTCACTTACATTTGCTTTTACACAGAATGACGATATTTGAAAGTCCCATTCATATGCCCTAGTATCAGAGCTTTATGCTTACCCCAAGCTTTAGATGCTCTTTGTGTCTCAATGGGATGTTTTGGACTTCATGATGACTATTAATGAAGCCAAAAAAATTCATTCAATATGTCCACCATTCAAAGAGAACTTTTAAGACAGGTGTGGGAACAGAGTCAAAGAATTTGTGTAAAGTCTGTTCTAAATTGGAAGAGGGATGCAAACTTGTTTACAAGTGATACACTCCCTCACCAGATTCTGAGGGATATCAAAAGAGAGGCCATTTATCCTGTGATGGAAAGGCAATGGTGTGGTGTGCTACCTTGGTTGTCCCTGGAAGTCCTCTTGAACCCGAGCGAAAAAGAGTTCATGATTCTACGGAACCAAGGGGCAAGCAGTCAACAGGATGCTGGGACCTAACTTTGCTCCCCCAAAATGAAACTTCAGAGAAGTTTCTTCTTTCTTTCATTTTAAAGTGAAATTCTCAAAAGTGCAGTTTCCCGTACCTCCCTTTCGAAGGGTCATATTTTGCCATCACGCACAAACCCATTAAGGGCAAAAGTCACAGGATATGAACTGCAGGGTTAATAAAGTCAAAATTATTTACATGCTCTCAGGCTCTTCCATTCTGAGCTAAAAAGCGTCTCTTCTAGAACCCGTGAAAGATGATTTTTATGTTATCACTAAAAAATAAAGCTCCTATACAAAAAAAAAAAAATACCATAAATCTCATTGAAATAGAGGTTTCAAATGAGAAAAAAGTCATCAGTCCATGAATGACCACCGCAGGTGAGAAGTCTGGCCACACAATGACCCCTCATAAATCTTACCACAGGATGAGTTCCCAAACGGAAAGCCAGTCAAGGGAATAATCACGCAAGTCAGGGAAGAACTGCAAATGTCCAGCCAGCAAATGGGAAAATGTTAACAAAGAAGGAATGCATATTAAAATGCATATGAAATTGACAAAAATTTAAAAGATGAATATGCTCAGCAGCATGGGAAAATGAGCATTCTCATGAACTGTTGATGAAAACGTAAGTGTCAAAACCTTTCCAGAGGGCAATCTAGCAATATGATTTCAAATTTCAGGTATCCATACCTTTGACTTCCCCCAGGAATTTATCCCAAGGAACTAATAGTTCAAATAAAAGAAAGATAAATGCACAAAGATATGTCATTGTAGAATTGTTTAGAGCAACAACAAAAAGAACAACTGAAATATAAATCCAAAAGGGGTGGTTAATGTATTCTGGGGTATTCATGATATTCCAGGATATACTATGTTGCACATCTATTCATGCACAGGAAGGTATCCTTTTTTACATACTGATAACAAAACATGACCACAACATATTCAGTGAAAGAAAGAGGTTACAGGACTGAATGTATTCTCATATATATATGTATAGATGTATGTACTTATGCATCCAAATATGTATATACACATATAACCATACATACAAATAAATAATACACCTATATATGTAAGAAATATGTGTGTATACATATATATATATAGATACACTATATATGTAGTATGTACATATACATAAAGTGTTTTCTAGAGGCACCTGGGTGGCTCAGTCCATTAAGCTTCTGCCCTTGGCTTAAGTCATGATCCCAGGGTCCTGGGATTGATCCCCTCATCAGGCTCTGTGTTCAGCGGGGAGTCTGCTTCTCCCTCTGCCTCTGCCCCTCCCCCTCCTCATGCTCTCTCTGTCTCTTTGTCTCTCTCACAAATAAATAAATAAAATCTTTAAAAAAATAGTGTTGGGGTGCCTGGGTGGCTCAGTGGGTTAAAGCCTCTGCCTTTGGCTCAGGTCATGATCTCAGAGTCCTGGGATCGAGCCCCGCATTGGGCTCTCTGCTCAGCGGGGAGCCTGCTTCCCCCTCTCTCTCTGCCTGCCTCTCTCCCTACTTGTGATCTCTGTCAAACAAATAAATAAAATCTTTAAAAAAAATAAAAATAAAAAAATAGAGTGTCTTCTAAGAATGTGTCATCTTATTGATAGTGATTTCTAGAAGTTGCTGTTACAGTATTGTTCACTTTTCCTTGTATTGTGTGAATGATCATGTGTTGTTGAAAACAGATCATTCCAATGCTGCTTATAGAAAGTGCTACAAAAGCATTGTCATTTGAAAACACCAGAGAGCATGCAACGAAAAAAATTAATGAGAAAAACTATGTCGGGTAGTTAGTTATTTAAAATTGCATATTCATTCTCTGGATTTTATAATGTTTAGCATAATATTAGCTTTTTAAAAATTGTGATATGTTGGGGCACCTGGGTGGCTCAGTGGGTTAAAGCCACTCCCTTCAGCTCAGGTCATGATCTCAGGGTCCTCGGATCGAGCCCCGCATCAGGATTTCTGCTCAGCGGGGAGCCTGCTACCCCCTCTCTCTCTGCCTGCCTTTCTGCCTACTTGTGGTCTCTGTCAAATAAATAAATAAAATCTTTAAAAAAAAAAAAAAAGAAGAAGAAGACAACTGTATCTTCAGCAGCCGACAGCACCAACAGCCAGGTGTCTAAGACCAACCCACTGCCTGTTGTCTGAGGGATCTGCGTGTGCCCACGGGGGCCTCTCTCCCGGGGAAAGGAAACAGGCCTGGCCCTTCTCGAGGGGCTAGGGGGGACCAGGGCTGTGAGCTGGGAGGGAGCAGAGCACTGCCCCCAGAAACAGCAGAGCCTCTGTGCCCTGACAGAGCTGCTGAGTCTGGATTCAGACCTCCCCCCTTGGAAGCCCTATTGGCCCCATGGAGCCTGTCTCCCTCCCAGGAGGCTCTCATGGCACCTCATATGTGCGCCACGGTCTGCTGCTCTGAGGACCGCCTTAACACTGCTCCGTGAGCGTCAGGAGGTGACTGGCGAGCTGGCCGCTCTGGGACTGGCTGGATCCAGGCTCCACGCATGTGCAGCTGCCTCCACCATCCCTCCCAGTCCCCCACCGTCCCGCCCAGTCCCCCACCATCCCCAACCCCTGGTCCAGGGCTCACTTGTCCCTCGCTGGGCAGGAGGACGGCCTGCTACGCAACCTGCAGACACAGCTCCTGGCTCTTCCCTGACCTCAGGCAGATCTATACTTAACTGCAGGTGAGTCTTGTCACCTCCAGGGACCATTTGGAAGGACACTCTCCCTGTCCCTTGGAGCAGACCGGCCCACCTGCGCATGAAGCCACATGGGCCCCTGTGGGGTTTCCCATCCCACCCCTGCTTGCTTAGGCCCTCGGGAGACCACCGGGCTCCGGGCCTCAGATCTGGGACTGAATGCCACCTCTGAGATAGACTAAGGTTACCTTAGCCCAGGGTCACACATTCCAATACCTCCCTGAAATGTCATTTCTGTCACAGGACGAAATTTCACACATGGGGGTGGGCATCCAGCTTCCTCTGTCCTGGTCTATGGGACTCCAGGTGAGGGGCTGGGGGCAGAGGGGACAAAATGCAGAGCCCGTGCCCGTCTGTCTGAGGCAGCCACCCTCCTCCCCACTAACCAGCCTTAGGCAGCAATGTGACCCCAGTGTAGCTGAAGTTTCCAATTTTCCACAAGAAACCCAATATCCAACTTTTCAGCGGAATCTTCTGAGATGTGAATTTTGGTTCCTAATCCTCTTTTCCTCCCTGCCCCCACTCCCGCACACAACACACAGCGCCCAGGCCCCGGGTGTCAGCCTCTGCCTGAGGGAGACACATTATGTCCCTGAGTCCCAGTTACTTCTCTCCGAGGTGCATTATGACACAACCTCCTAACGTCGTGAGAATCCAGTGAGACAACCCGTGTGCGGGACTGAACCCGGGTCAGCACAGACCATGCCAACACACACACCACTCTCCACGCTTCCTGGCCTCCAGGTCTTACTGTCGTTTCCCCAGAGAGCAGCCACTTTGCCCGCTGGACATCCTCTTGGTGTCCCCTTGGCCTTCTCTCCTGTCTTTCTGGCATTTGTCACCTTCTCCAGTCCTGGGAACCCCCGAGGGGCCTTCCTTTTACCCAAGTGACCATGGAGAGCAGAGCTGTGCCTCCTGAGAGAACAAGGCCGTCCGCTCTCAGAGAAGGGAGCAC
>JAQQSY010005634.1:0-11543 GCA_028646535.1 Procyon lotor | reverse complement strand
CCAGATTTCATTTCTCTTGATGGCTGCATAGTATTCCATTGTATATATATACCGCATCTTCTTTATCCATTCATCTGTTGATGGGCATCTAGGGTCTTTCCATAGTTTGGCTATTGTGGACATTGCTGCTATAAACATTCGGGTGCACATGCCCCTTCGGATCACGGCGTTTGTATCTTTAGGGTAAATACCCAATAGTGCAAATAATCCAATCAAGAAATGGGCAGAAGATATGAACAACATTTCTGCAAAGAGGACATCCAAATGGCCAACAGACACATGAAAAAGTGCTCAACATCACTCGGCATCAGAGAAATACAAATCAAAACCACAGTGAGATACCACCTCTCACCAGTCAGAATGGCTAAAATTAGCAAGTCAGGAAAGGACAGATGTTGGCGAGGATGGGGAGAAAGGGGAACCCTCCTACACTGTTGGTGGGTATGCAAGCTGGTGCAGCCACTCTGGAAAACAGTATGGAGGTTCCTCAAAAAGTTGAAAATAGAGCTACCCTACCACCCAGCAATCAGTTTACTTCTAAAAGTAAGAGTCTGATTTGTTTCCTAATATATTCTTAAAGTTTTCTTTACTGTCTCTTACTTCAAAGACACAAATAATGTTTAAGAAACTCAACATTAACAAAATTGTACTATTTTTAGTGTAGGCACACAAAGTGGTGACTCTTAAAACTAAGTTGCTATTTTTAAAAAAAATTAAGTTGCTATTAGACCAAATAATGACCCGCCCCAATCTATTCAGGTTTTTAAGGACTTGCATGGTACTAATACCCTCTAGCCTTCACTGAGAAGCTCATAAAGAGGAAAAAAGAGTCTCTCTCTACTATATTGATTTTAAATAATAGCTTGCACTTTAAAATACATATATATTAATTCATGCCATCAGAATGACCATTATGCTATTTATATTCCAAATCTCTGTCCACAAATACTTCACAAGCAAACAATGACTAAGTTTCCCTACATACAAGAGCAAAACCAAGCCTGTGAAAGAGGCAACACTATATCCCCATCTCCCCACTCCAACCTGAACAATGCTTCCTTTAAACTTAAAGAAAAAAGAGTAAGGGGTGGGTGTTCTGACTAGGAATGTGACCCATCCTAACATACCAAAACTGGTCATTTCAAACTTTCTTCTGGGTATTTGTGTAATCTTCAGTGTAATGGACTCAGATTCCTCATGCACTTCTTTAGCAAGAGATTCAAGGGTCTACTTTGAAAATGGAGGAAGAAAAAAGCCAGGAATTTGCCTACATAATTCAGGAGTCTGTGCAGATTAGGTTTTGCTTCATGAACCACTTTTCTGCTAAGCATTGATCTAACAAGCACTATTTTTTTTTTTTTTTTTGCTAATTAATGTGTGTTTAGGGAGCAAGTGAGTTTATTTGGACACATGTGTATTCATTCTATTCAACTCCTGCCGACTAGATGACCAACAAGAATTCTTCTTCTCCAGTTCCCTTTGGCATGAATGTTAGAAGGGAACCAGACAAGGAGCTTCGAAATCCACTGGGATGTTTCTACCAGACCAAAATTGCCCACAGTCATCTTAGACTCTCCTGCCAAACCTGCTCCAATTTCCACCACTGGGTGTTACACTAAGGACTCGAAGTCTCAAATGTAGGAAAGTATTGCTAAGAACAACAGGGGCCTGTTACCAGATGAGGGAAAGAGAGAGATTATGGGATGATAATGAGCCTGGCAGAAAGCACATAAACATCCTGCAGAGTTTTTTAAGAAGGAAGTATCCTTCTTTACAAGAAGTTGGACATAAGGTCAAGGAGTGCAAGGTCATCCAGCATAGGGTCAAGATAGGCACTGGGGCATGTGCCTGAGACAACACCCAGTAAGCATTTAAATCCCTGTTTATTTTCAAATGGCTAACAGACACATGAAAAAATGTTCATCATCATTAGCCATCAGGAAGATTCAAATCAAAACCACATTGAGATACCACCTTATGCCAGTCAGAATGGCCAGAATCAATAAGACAGTAAACAACAAATGTTGGAGAGGATGTGGAGAAAGGGGAACCCTCCTACACTGTTGGTGGGAATGCAAGTTGGTGCAGCCACTCTGGAAAACAATGTGGAGATTCCTCGAGAAATTAAAAACAGAGCTATCCTATGACCCTGCAATTGCATTACTGGGTATTTACCCCAAAGAAGCAGAGGCAGTACAAAGAAGGGCCACATGTACCCCAATGTTCATAGCAGCAATGGCCACAATCGCCAAACCCTGGAAAGAGCCAAGATGCCCTTCAAGAGACGAATGGTTAAAGAAGATATGCTCCATATATACAATGGAATATTATGCCTCTATGAGAAAGGATGAATACCCAACTTTTGTATCAACATGGATGGGACTGCAAGAGATTATGCTGAGTGAAGTAAGTCAAGCAGAAAGTCAATTATCAAATAGTTTCACTTAGGTGTGGAGCATAAGGAAAAACATGGAGGACATTGGGAGAAGGAAAGGAAGGGTGAATTGGGGGAATTCGGAGGGGGAGATGAATCATGAGAGACTGTGGAAACTGGCAGGGCACCTGGGTGGCTCAGTTGGTTAAGCATATGCTTTTGACTTAGGTCATGATCTCGGGGTCCTGGGATCAAGTCCTGCATCAGTCTCCCTGCTCAATAGAGAGTCTGCCTCTCTTTCCCTCTGCCTCTCTTTCTGCTCATGCTCACTCCCTCTCTCTAATAAATAAATAAAATATTTTAAAAAGAGAGAGAGAGAGACAGAACCTGGCATATGGGATTGCAGAGGCCTAAAGATTGGGCAGATTCAGGGTGGGAACCTTGAGGGAGAAAACTCTGTACCTCCCATGGGCTTCCAAAGGAAATTTCTGCCCCTGCTTTTTAGCACACATTCCAAGATTGCATTTGTACAAAAATACCACAAAAACAGAATTCATCTTTTGGGAATAGAAAGAAAGAGTTGCTAGTTTGTTAATGAAACATTAAAATTCTTTATTATAGATTTCTTGTAGACTGACTAAACTATTTCACTTGGGTGTATAAGAAAACAGGATAATGACCAAAAAAAGATTCCCTTTACCAAGGGAGGTTTTGTAAGCTAATCACATACATTCAGCTGGAAAAATCTACCAACTGCTACAGCATCATTTAGCATGCAGACCACAGCTATGTTGGGAAGATATGACTGCAAAACCTATAAAAGTGTTAGAGATTTTTCTCCTCCAGTTTGGCATAAAATAGAAATAAGAGAACTCTTCATTTTTCCACTTACAGCTTAGGCATGAGATAATTATGAATTGTGCACTGATGACCACAAGCTGAAATCAAACAAGGGCCTCACTCACAGGACCCCCCACACACACACACACACACCACCCTCCCCCCAACCCCCCGCCGCCATTCTCCTCTGTACCTGTTTGAAGACCAGCTCCAAGAACACACACATTTGTTTGAAATTGTCCTTGGAGCTTGAGTTCAACTACCCTTTCACTAAGCTATTTGAATTACATGGTCTGAATGGATCTTGAATCCTTTAAGGACAAATGCACCGTATGAATATAAACACAGCATAGAGCTAGGAGAAAACTCTATTCAGCTAAAGAATATGGCAGGTCCTTCCTTCCACAGAAGAGAAGCAAAAGAGCCACGGGTGTTGCCATCAGAAGAAAGCACAGAGCACCACAGGAGGAGATTAATGGTGACAAGACAATGCCCCCACAGAGCCAGTCTCCCGGTTGTCACACAGAGGCAACATCCATTCTGCACACCTGTGTCTGCAGGTTGGAGATGGGGACATTTGTAACCTACAAGATGAGTGAAACCAGGCGCAAAAGCAGCTTTGGGCCTTTAAAAAAAATGTTATTTATAAGTGCTAGGTATTATCATTCCCAGAGAAGGAGCAAACTGTCAACATTTTTTTAAACACTGAGAAAGCACAGTGAAAAGGGAAATCCAGACAGAATTTTTTAAAGGATTATCAGCAGACTATTGAGAAAAAATGAGCTCTAGCAACTGAGATCACCTGATGTGGCCAAGACTTCGGGAATCTCACTAAGATCTGTTTCTTCCAGAACTCACAGCTAACCTACATTTCCTGGCCTGCTGTGAGTTGGGTACAGCCATCTCCGGAGCTCTGGTCAATAAAACGGTATGATATAAGTCAGCTCCAAACCCGCCCCACAGGAATCCCCACATGCTTCATGCTCTTTTCCACCAGCGAGATGCATCTGAGAACAAAGCACTGTAGGGGCTTGCCTCTCAGAGTCTGGTCCATGAACCAAGAGCACTGGCATCACCTGGCACTTTATTAGAAATGCAAAATCCTAGGTCCCATCCCGGACCTCCTACAAGAGAATCTGCATTTTAACAAGCTCCCCAGAGGATTCACATTTTCATTCCCGTTGGAGAGGCAGTAGTCTAGACTGGGAGACGGTACAGCTGAAAAATGAAAAGAGCATGAATCCCTGCGTTGTCACATGGAGGAAAGCCATACGCAGACTAGAAACATCTGTAGTGCATTCATGAAAGACTAGGAAATAAATATTTCTGCTTCTATTCGTGAACACAGGTAAGCTTACTCTAACAAATACAGTGAAACATTTCTACTCCTAAACCATCTTGAGCCTGTACTCTGTCGTCCTGGAATTTGGAATATCAACAAGAACTTTAGAAACAGCTTGAACTAACCAAGAGGCTATTTTATCATACGACAAATCTCTGCATGGCTCCAAACTGAGGGTGCTTTGGGGTTTCTTTTATACTAGCAGATAAGTAGTGTAAAATAAATACAGGGTTTTTCAACCACCATCTATTTCCAGGTCAAGCTTTCTTTCCTTCCATTATTTCATAATGTTATCAAGTCCTTTTTAAAAAGGGCCAGTGTCGGTTTCAGCATCCCTGCTGGCTTTGAGCATCTATCATTTTAAGAATGAAATCATTCTTCATGGCATATTATGAGCCTTTCTTGTCAGGTAGTTAACTAAACTGGCACCAGTTAACTGTGATCTAAACTTTATATTGACAGATCTGGCAACAGACTGACATTCCTTGCACTAATTTTGGCTGTCCAAGCTGAAAAAAAAAATATGTTAGAAATATGATTTATCTTAAGTTGACAGCAGTCTTCATCGGGGTGCCAGCCACTGACAGAGTAAGGGAAAGGACCCAGCATAGGAACCTGGCCGAATATGCTTTCAAGGCAGAAAGAAAGAATTTAGAGTCTCTGTTCCTCAAAGTCATAATTTAATTTAACAACCAAGGCTGGAAGGAAAACAAATGTTTCTTACTAAGCCTCACCATCAACAATCTATTTTTCTCCAATACCACATTTGTCTTACCCTGTAAAGCCCAGGATTACCATCCCCGAGTCTTACAATAATACCTGACACACACCAACTATTCCAGCAGCTGAGCAGAGCCCCTGAAATGCAATTATAGGAAAAGATCTAATAAACCAAAGATTAGCAACAGAAATGTGAGCACCGTTAACTGTTTTTCTTTGGGGCTGATATGAAAGCCAGAAACTAACCAGCTGAAGGAATAATGACACAGAAGACACTGACAAAATTGGAAAGATCCATCAGCATGATCGTGGCGCATAAATGACAGTGTCTGGGTAGCAGCAGAATCATCTGACCATTAGACCCTAAATTGTTACATCTCTCTTTTCCCATTGAAAGGGAAATGCAGAAATACTTTCAGACATTCACAAGAAGCTGTCTCGAACGTTATTAATATTTCCTAGACCAATCATGCTTTATTAACAACCCAAACCCCATGTTTCTAGAGTATGCCAATATTTTGTGCAAAACATTAATATGTAGTTCGTTGTGGCCATCTTTTACTTTTGGTACAATTTGGTAAGAGGTGTATATTGATATATATAAATACTAATGACAAGCAACATAAAATAGCCCCGGAGTCTGTGTTTAAACCCTTGCATTGGTATTTATGGCAATAAAGGAGACGGAGCAGGAGGAAGCAGGAGTATGTACTGCCTAGAAGCTAAAATTATTTCCTAGTGCCATCAAGCCAGAGAGAATAAAGTTCTCCTGGGGAACAGTGTTCATTCAAATGGGCTCAATTGGACACTATGGTGCCATTAAGTGCATACCAAGCAATCATTTGCCAAACAGTTAAACTTTGATGTTAAAAAAAAAAAAAAACTCCAGTGTCTTTACATTTTTAGCAGCCAAGATGTAAATGCAAGAAGAAAGCACGTAAGACATAAAACATAAACTACAGTGCATGGCAAGCCTGAACCAATACACTTCCGGCTCTTCGTTCCTTGCCTGCTGTCCGGCCTTGGTCCACTTTCCCGTGGGTGTCCGTGCTGCCCACTACCATCGCCATCCCACTGGTGTCCACTTGACCTCTCCTCCCACGAAGTTCTCTGTCCTCTTCTTCCTTCTTTTCCTCCTGTTCTCCATCAAACAAGTTTTTCGTGTGGCTCACTTCTTTCCCTCCTCAACAAATGGTTAACTCATGCTAAGTTGCCAAAGACTTACATCACTTTAATGCTTTAAAACCAGATAACGTCTGTATAACTGACACCCTCTGTGTGTTAACTTTACTAGAAAACGACTCAGAGAAGAATTTAGATATTGCGAGAAAGCCAGGGGTGGGGGTGGGGGAGGTTAAGACAAGCTTCTTAGCTTCTTTTCAAATAGCTTAATGAAGTTGATTGCTTTTTCTGTGAATATGTAAAACTGACTTTGACAGAAAATTTTTATGATTTGGGAAGACAAGGGAAGGGAAGATAAGACAAGGAAAGGGGAGGGAAAGAAGGGGAGAGAGGAATGGGAGATATAATCCAGGCACTTGATAAGTGCTGTCATATATTTATTTGATCTCTGATCTCTACATGCCACACCCACCCACCCATCTGTTCCATCAGGAACAGGTGATGTTCCTGAGGTTCAGAGGCATGAAGTAACTTAGCTAAAGTCACAAAGTGGGAGAGCCAAAACTAAAAAACCACTTCTCTGGATCCCAGATTCATTCATTTCCTTTGGCCCAGCCTGCCTTACTCAGGCATAGCATACACTGCCCCATCATTCTGTCAGGTAGATGGAAGGGCTAATTTCGTTATTTTATCGTAAAGGGAATGCTTCTGAGGTCTTACACCTGGACACAGACCTTTCCCAAGTATTATCTTTCCTAATGCATCTCAATCCCATAATTGCTTTTCCCCCACTGTCTTATGCAGAGGACCTCAGTATTAAAAGTATGGCCTGACCTCTAAGCTGTTCTCCTCTTGACTAATGTCAATATTTCCAATTTTATCCCATTTAGAAAACAAGGATTTTTCTGTCTGCAATATGTTCGAGTTGGAGTTTATAAACAGGTGGAATTCTCTTTCCTGAAGAACACGAGGAAAATACCAGGAAAACCCTCTGGGGAAGCCACAGGTCATTAGCAGCATGACACACAGGAATTCCCATTGAACCTGGCCTCCTCTGAGATTAATGCAAATGCTCACCCTGACCCCAAGGGTTGAGGAGTAAGAAAGGAAACAATGTGATGTGATGGGTACTGGCAGCTTTGCACTGGAGGGGGGTGGGGGCAGGAGGGGGAGGGAGCAGAGGAGGTCAATAAATGCAGCCTGTGGGCTCTCTCATTCTCTCCATCCATCGTGTGCCGTGAAAAGATCTAGGACTGCACGAGGAACAGAAAGTGGCTTTGCTTTGTTATTGTTTTTGTCTGTCACATCTTAGACTGCACATTGAAGGCAGCTGAGAGACTCAAGAAAAATACCTCAGAGCAAGCAAAATAAGGAGGAGGCAGCACCACGCAGTAGGACAGTAGGGTTGACAGGCATGTCTTTGCTGTCTAGGTGTGACTGTGCATGTGAAGGAGATGAAGAAAATGAACACCATCCTCACTAAAGTCTTATCGGAGTCCCAAATTTCTTCTCACTCGCCTCCTCACCCCTTTGCTCAGGATAATGTTTGAGACAACGAGACATCAGAGGCTAATTTCAAGCTAATGCCATTTCCCCACACCCTTGTGGAAACAGCTAGAGGCATTTCTCAGGCCAGTGATTTCTCACCGTTGACTCTCTCCCTCCACACAGCCTCAGCCAAGCACAGGGAAACCTCATGTCTTGAGGGACTAAAAGGAACCTTACGAAAAACAAGTGCTGTGCTAAGCACTTTAACACACCCTTTCTCTTTTCATCCTTGCAGAAACTGCGTTATAATTATTATTGTCTCCACTTGAGAGATGGGAAGATTGAGGTTCAGGCCATTAAGTGAGCAGCCCCGAGCCAAAAGCAAGTCTGAGCTAAGATGTGAATCTAGGTGTTCTGACCAGAGAACCAGGCTCTGAGCCTATGAACCTGTTTCTGCTTCTACAAATCCCCCCTCACTGGCAAACTCGCTTGCACGCACACACACACGCACGCAACGCACGCACACACGCGCACGAGCTCCACCAGAAGTATACCTGGGGAATGCACTGACGGCCTGCTCTAGGTTCTAGTGAAGAAAGGAGAATTACAGGGAGGAGAAAGTTTGTTTCAAAAACAAGCTAGAGTACCAGCCCCCAGCTTTTGCTGGAGAAATGGAGCCACAGCGTGACACGGCAGCCATGGGTACCTTTGCATTTGGGAATAAAATATATTCCCGAGCCCTCATGGTGTGGAGGATTTGGGTGGAGGGTGGGTGGCTAGACTCGGGCAAAGCCCTGGGACACCACATCACATGCTTTGCTCATGTTCTCCAGTAGTGCTCTGAGCGGGCCCAAAAGACAGGGACATGGTGAGAACAACGGAAGGACTGACTGAGCACTGGGTCGAATACTTGTGAGAAACATAGTAGAGAGGGTACCTGGGTGGCTCAGTCAGTGAAGCATCCAAATCTTGCTTTTGGCTCAGATCGTGATCTCAGGTTGTGAGATGAAGTCCTCCATCGGACTACGAGCTCAGCGGGGTGTCCGCTTCTCTCCCTCTCCCTCTGCCCCTCCCCTGCTCACTTGCACTCGCTCAAATAAATAAATATTTTTAAAAAAAACATAGTAGAGAGTATTCTAATATTAATTAAAGTATATGACCTTAAATTTCTCCAACCCTAGGATTCCATGAGAAGAAATAGGTCTTTGTTTTCTTATATAACTTTGCACATTGGAGGAGATGACGGTGAGAACAATAATAATGGTGATAACGAGCGTTTACTGAGCTCTCACTATGTGCCAGGCATGCCTATCTCTGATTATTAGATACTGTAATCCAACACCATATGGACAAAGACAGTGGCAAGAGGTAGAACAAGGACAGCAAAAAATTAATTAACGAAGTAGGAATTTAATTTGAGTGGAGTCCAAGGGGAATTGTAATTCATTCTGGCAGGTTGCACAAGATTTGTCTTGCCCTTCAACAATGCAATGAAAGCATCAGACAAAGGAAATTTCATGAGACCGCCCCATCACTGCCTACAGGAGAACACACAGCGGAATTGTGTTAAAGTTGATGCCTCTGACAGTGATCCTGACGTGAGGGGTGGGTGTGACCTTTCCTGAACTCTCAGAGCCTAGAGTGACAATCATAGCAGTAATCACTATCTGTAAAACACAATCATATGCACTTTCTCCCTTCACTGTTTCCTTCACAGAACTTGATGCTATCTTAGCACTTGTTTGCCTTCCTTGGACTGTCTCCAAGTGGCTCTCCAACTAAGTCACGAGTTCCTCAAGGACAAAGCCCTGGTACTTTTCTATGTATCTCAATAGCAGTTAGCTCATTAATAAGTACACAGTTAGTGCTCAGTAAATTCCAATGGAATGGAGTAAAAAATTAATCCTGATGTGGCCATCACAGCCACTTCCACTCAGCAGATGTATGCAACTATCCTTTGTTGGAACAGCAGCTGTGACATGTAATATCTACCCTGATCCGCCATCTCTTGAAAATCCATCCTTGATGCTCTGCTTCAACAGGCCTCTATGGTTCTCCTCAGGCTTACCCTTTTGTTGACATCCTTGAGCTTTTGGAGGTCCAGCATTTTTCACATGCTTCAGTCCTATGGAATTTTACTGTGATCCATAGCCCAGAGATTCTCAGACTTGAGAAAACCTAAGAATCTCCAGGGTCCACCCTTAGATATTCTGCTCTAGAACAGAATCAGAAATCTACAGTTTCAGTAAACCCCATCAGGTGATTTCCGATGCAGGTCATCCGTGAACCACCTTTTGGGAAACACTGACTATCTTTATGGAATTATAAGATAAGACCTCAGATTAATTATCAGAATTCCTAGGTGTCAAAAGCTTGGATGTGTTTTATTTCTGGAATCCTGGAATCACTGCTAGCTTTTCAGGAGTTAAGTATTATCAACCAAAGGATTTTCTGAGAGAAAACACCAGAAAGAAGGCTAGGTATAACCAGAAAGCTGTCCACGTGCTTAGATATCAGACTGAGGCATAAAGCCAGAAAATTAAAGGAAAATCAACCACTTTAGAAGGAAAATGAGGTCAGAAAGCAGATTTCAGGTCACAGTGAAGGGATGGCACAGCCCTTAACAGTGCAAGGGCTGATAAACTATCCACGCACTTTGCTCTGGCTGAAACCCCCGGCTGTTTGGTGGTTATATCATCATCAAAATAAGCAGCAAAGGTCATTTACATTTCCATCAACAAAGTATGAGGATTTCCAGTTTCTCCACATCCTCACCAACACTTGTCATTGTCTTTTTTTATTATAGTCATTCTAGTGGATATGACATGATATCTCACTGTGCTTTTAATTTTACCTATAATTTAATGACCAAAGATGTTGAGCATCTTTTCATGTGCTTATTACCAATTCCTGTATTTTCTTCTACTTTATTTCTCCTACTTTATTCCAGCATAAAGTCACAATATCTTTCATAGAGAACCACTGAATTTGAGAAATATAAAAACACTTCAAAATTATATTATCTGTCCTCTTTATTTTAGATATAAAATAAGTGAAGACTTGAGATAAACAGTGCTTTGCTCAAGGCACAAAAAAACAAACTTAAGGTAAATTGGGATTCTAATTTCCTAATTCTGAATTTAGTTGAACTATGCCATGTTTTCCCATCTCTTACTTTCCTAGCAGTAATTAAGTCATTCTCTAATATAGTTTTTAGTGAAAAGAAACTAAAAAATGGAAAGTCAAAACTGTAGGTTCCCTATTTGCAACCACGTGGATGGAACTGGAGAGTGTTATGCTAAGCGAAATAAGTCAGTCAGAGAAAGACAAGTATCACATGATCTCTCTGATAAGAAGAATTTGAAAGGCAAGGTGAGAGTTTGGAGGGGTGGGGGAGAGAAGTGAAACAGGAAGGGATGGGGAGGGAGACAAACCATAAGGGACTCCTAGACTCATGAAACGAACTAAGGGTGGCTGGGAGGTGGAAGGGTAGGGATAGGGTGGCTGGGTTGTGGACATTGGGGAGGGTATGTGCTATGGTGAGTGCTGTGAAATGTGTAAGCCTGATGATTCACAGACATGTACCCTGGGGCAAATAATACATTATATGTTAATAAAAATTTAAAAAAACCTGTAGGTTCCCTGAGAACAAGTATC
>JAQQSY010005633.1:0-11544 GCA_028646535.1 Procyon lotor | reverse complement strand
ACACGCAGTACGCGCAGTCTGCGTGTGGCTGTGGCACACGCGTACAACAGACGCTCACACACGCAGTACGCGCAGTCTGCGTGTGGCTGTGGCACACGCGTACAACAGACGCTCACACACGCAGTACGCGCGGTCTGCGTGTGGCTGTGGCACACGCGTACAACAGACGCTCACACACGCAGTACGCGCAGTCTGCGTGTGGCTGTGGCACACGCGTACAACAGACGCTCACACACGCAGTACACACACACGGACAGTACACGCTGATGTGTGCTGTTCCATCGAGTCGGCGCCTCAGACCTGTGGAGCGCCATCTGCCTGCCTTTGCACCCGCAGAACAGGCTCCCGGGGGCCCAGGGCCATCGTGAGCCCAGCGGGGCGCCGTCCGAGCGCAGCGAATCCTCCGCCATCCTGCAGGTCACCACCGCGTGGCCACACCAGGCGTCAGTGAAGAGAGTCGGGAAGCTGGGCTGTCGGGAATGTCGACCACGCGAAGCCGGCCCCTCCCCGACCAGCTCTGGGCGGGTGGGCCTCTGGTGGGGGTAACCTCCTGAGGCTCCCGGAGGGGCTGGGTCTGCTATTGTGCCTGGATTAGGAAAAGCTTAGGATTTTCGACTTCACGTGTCTCAGCTCCTGCAACGGGAGAAGGGCTTGCACAACAGAGGGGCCGGCGCCCCTCACCGCTCCCAGCCTGTGCCCGCTGGGCCCCCGGTTAGAGGAGGGAGCCCCAGCTAGGGGCCCGGGGTTCTCAGCCCGGGGAACGCTGGGGAGCCAGGGCACTGCCCGCCCCTTCCCCCCGGGACGCGGCCAGGGGCTGGGCCGTCCCCCTCGGGCCTGCGGGGAGCAGAATCCTCCGGAAAGCCCACTTCCTGTAAACTTGGGGTTGGGGTGTCTGACGACGATGGACCCTGAGGGCTCGGACAAAGAGTTTGGGGGTCGTGTGGCCCCTTGTACCGTCCAGCGGGGTGCTGCCCCGGGGAGGGGAAGAGGTGACAGGCTGTAGGACCTGTGCCCACTGACCAGTGACCGTGCTCGTGCTGGCCATCGTCCCAGGCCTGGCCCTTGCGGGGATTGGGGGTCCACTCGGCAGGCTCCCCCCTCCGCTCCCCGCCCTGCTCCTCCTTGGTATGCCATCTGGCATCCTAGGCTTGGGGCCCTTTGGACCTCAGGGGTGGGGGAGAGCAGGCTGGGTCTTGTCCTGCGGAAGGGTCAGGACCCAAAGGCCAGGTGGGCAGTGGGGACATGACCTGTCCCCTGTCCCCCTGCCGTGCTGAGAAGGAGTGTGCCGGCCGGACCCCCGCCACCAGCAGCCTTGCATTCACAGTGGCCCCTGGGCAAGCCTCCTGTGGGCGTTGGCATATCCTGCCCCCCGCCCTGTGGGGACACCCAGAGGCACCGTGAGATTTCTGGAAAAGCTCCTGTGCGGGGGTGTGCGAGGAGGGAGCTCCCTGGGTAGGTCGGGCTCCTGGCTCCCCTCCTGCTGGCGCTGGTCCGTGGCTACAAAGCTATGTGCCCCGCAGGACGGTGGCCCGGCCAGATGCCGTCCCTTCATCTCTGGGCAGAGTGTGCAGGGCCCAGAGCTGCTTGCGGGGGCTGTGGCCGTGGGCCCCTGGACAGCACGGGAGCTGGGTGGCAGGTGGGTCTGAGGGGGTGTGGGGGCAGGGGGCTGGGACCGGTCTGACCTGGCTGCCAGAGTTTGCACTCGCCCTCGGCCCCAGGAGTGGAGCAGTGGTGGGGGCTGTGGCTCATCCCTGGGGCCTGGTCATGCTCCCGTTTACGGACGTGGTTCCAAGCCAGGGCCCCGAGGGCCCACTCTGTGGGCACTGGCGGGCAGTCAGTCTGCTGGCGGAGGTCCTGGCCCTCCCTCCCCCGAGCCCTGGGCCAGTAAGAAGGGCGTGCCCCCTCATCCGCCCGTCCCCGGCAGGACCAGACCGCATGCCCAGCGCGGGGACGGGAGCCCGAACAGGCCCACGCTGGTGGAGGCACCCTGCCCATGCTGGATGGCCCCCCAGGAGGCAGGCCGGGGCAGTGTGGGCAGGGGCCCTGTGGCTGGGCAGTGTGGAAGTGCCCGTTGGGCCCTCCGGGGCGCAGCAGGGGTCACTGCACCTGCTCCCAGTGTCGCTGGAATCCTCCTGCTGGGCCTAAGTTAGAGCCCCGCAGATCCCGCTCTCTGGGGGCTCGGCCACGGCCCAGGCACCAGGATGGTTCCTTCCCTCTGTTCTTGGGGCTGGGCCACCAAGGCTCCAGGTCCCGTTGCTTTGCCCTCTTCTCCCCCAGCCCCAGTCCGAACTGGGGGCGTGCCGTGAATGGGCCCGAGCCTTAGCCCACTCTTCCCACGTGGGTCCAGGGGGTGGGACCCCAGCTGCCGAGCCATGCCCCTGGTCCCCAGCATCTGTAAGTGCAGCGATGGAGGGGTGACTCCTGGCTGATGACAGTCTAGGTTTGGGCAGCGGGTGGAAAGGCAGAGTCCCCCTTAAAGGGGGCAGCAGGACGGCCCTCATGACTTCATGGGGGGCGGGATGCAGAGGCCCACGGTGTGTCCAGGTGGAGAGTCGGCCTCCACCTGCCACGGGATCATAACTGTGGGTCGCAGACATGGGTGAGCAGGGAAGGGCGGCCGTGGGCGTCTCCGGGGGCCCACGTCCACACTGCCCTGTGGGCCTTCCCTGAGCAGCCTCCTGTGGGTGACATGGGGCTCCCCCATCCAGGGCCCTCCTCAGAGTGGACTCTGGGCTTGTGGGTGCATCACAGCTGAGGAGCAGCGGGACCCCCTCTGAGACTGGCCAGCCCCACCCTGGCCTGCCTGTGGGGTCGCCCGGCCGTGGGGCAGAGGAAGACATCCGCCCCGTGTGGGGGCCTGTGTGGGGGCTGGACAAGAAGCTCTCTGTCCTCTCACACAGGCGCGTCCCGGGGTGCCACCAGGGCCCCTTGTCTGCCCCATCCTGCTGCCGGGCCTTAGAGGGTCGAAGAGAGGGTCATCCGGCCAGGTCTCCAAGTTCAGAGCCTCGTGATGCCACTGCGGGGTGGGCTTGCGTCCTGGCCGTGTGTGTCCTGCCCGCCCCGCGTCCCCAGGGTGGCTCCCATGGGCGTCCCCCCTCCCGGAGCCCCCGCCTTCCCCACCACGTGGCCCGTCCTTGCCCTGTGCCCCCCGAGCTCAGCTGCACCACCCTCATTCTCTCCCCGCCCCTCTTTGGCCTCCCCGCCCCCGGTGGCCAAGGCCTGGCCCCGCAGGGCCCTCCCAAGGCTCGTGGCTCCGGACACCACGTGCCTCCGGCTGCATCGCCCTGGACCCTGAGCCCCGGCCGTCACTGCCTGGGCCACCGCGGGGACAGGCCTTCCGGCAGCTCTATGGTTTCTCCGGTCGCTCAGGACGAGCCGGGGTCCCAGAATCCGGCCCCAGGAGGGGCAGTCGGTGCCCCCCAGGGCACTGGCCGACTGTCGGGTTATAGAGACAGCAAGTCTCGGGGAGGGGATCATTTCCAGCAACAACCAAATCGGAGGCCCGGGCGGTGGGGTCTCCGTGCTGGGGGCCCTGCCCTGTGCCCACCTGGGGGCTCCTTCCTGGGGGCCCGGCCCTGTGCCCACCCAGGAGCTCCTTCCTGGGGGCCCGGCCCTGTGCCCACCCAGGAGCTCCTTCCTGGGGGCCCGGCCCTGTGCCCACCCAGGAGCTCCTTCCTGGGGGCCCGGCCCTGTGCCCACCCGGGGGCTCCTTCCTGGGGGGTCCGGCCCTGTGCCCACCCGTGGGCTCTTTCCTGGGGGCCCAGCCCTGTGCCCACCCGGGAGCTCCTTCCTGGGGGCCCGGCCCTGTGCCCACCCAGGGTCTCCGTGCTGGGGGCCTGGTCCTGTGCCCACCCAGGGGCTCCTTCCTGGGGCCCAGCCCTGTGCCCGCCCGGGAGCTCCTTTCCGTCTCTAAGTGGACAGACAGATGGCAGCCCTGTCAGCCACAAGGGTGAGTTCCTGACGGGGTGGAGGCCCTGTTGACGTGGAGGAAGGACATTTTGAAGCTTGAGTGCTGGCCGTTTGGCCCCACCGAGGCCCCTCCCGGTGGTCAGACGGGCACCTGCATCCCGAAGAGGAGCGACCCCAAGGAGGCAGAGGAGACCGTGCGCTGCAGCAAGGACCGGGCATCTCTGGACTGGGCTCCTGGGTGTGTTTGGGGGGGGGTCACCGTGTCCAGGACTGGATGGGGAGCTCAGGGGCAGAGGGGAGGAGGCTCACAGTCTGTCCAGGGCCCAGGGCCCGGCCTCTCCATCTCCCTGGGGCCACAGGAGGCTCACCGGCACCTGGTCTCCATCCACTGACATCTGTCACCTGGGTTGGGGCTGGGGATGTCCCACGGATCACCCCCACCCCCGGGAGGGGCCCCCTGTGGGGAGCTACTCCCCACCCCCCTGCGTGGCCCCACACCCTTGCCCTTGACCTTGGGCTTGGCCATGTGGTTTTGCAGGTTGTGAGGTGTGGGGTCTGGGCTGCAGTGTTGGTGTGAGGTGTGCTCTCGGCTTCCCTGTGACCCTCCTGGAAGAGAGCTCTCTTGGCAGCTGCTGGGGCCCAGAACGAGCCCCCGAGCCACAGTGGCCCGGAGGGCGGAGCCCCAGGCCCTCAGACCCAGGAGCACGGGGACGGGCGCTCGCCCCAGCTCCGCGGAGACCACTCCTGGAACCCCATGCAGGGTGGGAGCAGGCCTCATCCCTCCCCCACCCCATGCCGTGGAGGCTGGTCCTGTGGGTGCAGACCCCCTGCCCTCCGAGCCACAGCCCAGAGTTCCTGTGTGACGCTGCGAGCGCGGTGACCGCGCGGGGGTGCTGCGGAGGGGCTCGGACGGTGGGGACTGGGACCCAGTGGCCCAGAGAGGGGGCCGCGGGAAGGTGGCCCGAGGCCCGGCCGGGCGTGCGGAGCTGCAGGTGCCCGGCGGCCAGTGTGGCAAGGGGTCGCCCCCGAGCGCCTTTGTTGGCTCTTATGGGATTTTTGTCCTTCTCTGATGGACGTGGCGCACAGGGGAGAGCTACTCTTGTCCCCCCCGCCTGTCCTTCATCTTCAAAGTGTGCTCACTTCTTTCCTGAAGTCAGTGTGCGTGCAGCACACGAGCTCTACTCGTGTTTCTGTCTCACATTGCAGTGTCCTTGTTGTCAAGTTCCTTCCCATCCAAGATGTACAAATAGTTAAACTTCCCCCAGCATAAAGTGACTTTGAAGCAGGAGAGGAGGAGAACAGGTCTGAATCTGATCCCGTGTTTCCCTCATTCATTCTCCAAGGGATCGGCTGACGCCCCGCCCTCACCCTGAGCTCTGGATCCAGGGGCCCTGGAAGCTGCCCACGGCCCCCCAGGCCACCGCGGGTGGACCGAGCCCGGCGAGGAGGGGGCAGCCTGGGGGCGAGCCCGGAGAGGAGACCCTCCAAGTCCGCAGGGCCCCAGGAAGTCTGGGTCTTCCAGAGAGAGAGCCAAGGCTGAAGCTGTCCCGGGCGGAGGGTGTGGCCTCGCACCTGAGCCACGGGCCAGCTCCCCAGGGAGTGAAGTTCATGGTCTGCCTGGTACCTGTGCCCAGGGGCCCAGAGCCGGCTCTGCCCGACCGCCCGCCGCCTATCAGCCGCCCCTCGCCATCGCCGCAGGCCCCAGCCAGCATGCTGCCCCTGCCGGGGGGCACACACAGGTAGACTGGGGGCGCTGGGTCAGCACACACACAAAGCACGTCTTGAATTCGTGGGAGGTCTGAGGACCCGGCAGAAGCTGTTCTTTCTTTAAAAAGAAGTCACTAGATTTGGGGCTTTTTTTCTCTAATGATGCCCCAGATTCACCGGCTGGGGCTTCACTTTGGACCATGAGGGACCCCTCCCTGGCCTCAGAGGGGATACGATGGTTCGGTGTCTGGGTCTGAGGCCTGGGCGGGCAGCTGCTGGGGGTCCGGGACCTCCGGGCCTTCGGGCTCTGGGCCTTTGGTCCCCGGGCCGCGGCCAGGCCCGTGTCTGCAGCAGGGGGCTTCCTGGCTTCGGGGGAGTCCCCAGCCTGAGCCCCTGAGCCTTCTGGCCGTTCCCCACGTGTGTGTTAGGGTGCTGGCGGGGGACCCCGGGGCCTTAGAGTGAGTCCCCTCGAGGGTGCGGGTGCCGGCCAGGCCAGCTCTGGGTCGTAAGTGCTGTTTTCTCTTGTAGACACAGAAAAGGTTGGGTTTTTGGACACAGTTTAGGTGTGGAGGGGAGGTGGGTGTGCCTAGAATGCTTTGCATTTTCCTTCTCTGTCTCATCCTCCGTGCTCCAGGGAGAAGCCGGTGCCTCTGGGTGTCTCCCCCTGGGCCCTGGGCTCTCGTGCGCCTAAGCTCTCTGAACATATGACTCGCATTCTCGGGTGAGGACGGGGTGTCCCCCAGGGGCCGGCTACAGGGGGAGGGTCCAGGTGTCCCCCTCCGTGGAGGGGGACGGGGTCACCACGCCGTGAAGGGGAGGCATGAAGGCTTGGGAGGGGTCGCCGAAGCCGGGCCCCACTGGCTGCCCGGGCCTCTGGTGACACGGAAGGAGAGGGACCCCAGGGGGAGCCCCAGGAGGCAGGTTGCCTGGTGGGGCAGCAGGACTGAATCCTGCCGAAGGTGACCATTCTGACACAGGGTCGGGGCCGCAGCTGCTCCGCGTGTCCCAGGCTCCCTGGTTTGACTCCAAGTCCCAGGAGGAAGGGGCCCCCTGGGTCACTGTGGCCACATTCACTGGCTATTCCCACAGCCTGAGAGGCACAGACCGTCCAGAATCTCTTGTTTGTTTTCCTCGGATTGTGCAAACGTTCGGAGGCTCTTCCCGTGTAGGCCAGTGTGCTTGGCTGGTTGACAGGCCAACTGAGCCACAGCCCTGAGGACAGGGACAGTCCCAGGCGGGCCTGGCCAGGTGGGCACACGGAGGCCCGGGCGCAGGGAGGGGATAGCCCTGGGCAGACGTGGCTGCGCGGGTCTTCAGTGGCCCTGAGTGGTCCGAGGAGCTACCTGGAGCAGATGAAACCTTCCCCTGTCAGCGAGTTCCGGGATCATGATGGATCAAGGCACAAACCCTCCTCAGCTCGGGATGAGCCTGGGTGTGGGTGCCACCCCCGGCAGGCCCCTGTTGCTGCCTGGGACCCCAGCCCCAGGGGGTGGGGTCTCCGGACGGCAGAACGGAAACCCCAGTGTTCCAAGTCCTGGCCCCGAGAATGTCACTGGGGCCCCCTGAAAATGTGTGTGTTAGGGGACCAAGAAGCCCCTGCAGTGCTGAGCCCTGAGGAGCCCTGCCCGTGGGGCCAGCGTGTCGCCGTGGGAGGCATATGACCTGTGGGGCCAGTTCTGAGAGTAGTGGGGGGACAGCACAGGGGGCCCTGGGGAGAGTCTGCTGGTGCCCGACTCTGGGGGCCATGAGTGGAGCGTCAGTGGAGCGTCAGTGGAGGCTGGAAGGAGCCAGGCTGGGGGCTGATTGCCCCCCACGGGGTCTGTGGTCTGGAGGGGTCACCCGTGCTCGCGGGAAAAGCCTGGCTTCTGTCGGAAAGCCGTCCCGTGCCCCCGCCACAGCGAGCCCACTGGCCCGTCGTCCGTGGGCATCCCCGACCGAGCCGTGGGCAGGCGTCCCCTGAGCTGGCTGGCGGGGCCCCAGGGAGGCCGGGCTGTCAGCGCGGGTCTCCCGGAAGCTCCTGCTGGAGGAAGGGGCATGCGTGTGGCTGTGGGGACAGCGGCCCGGGAACAGAGCCATCTGGAAGACGCCCTTGGGAGCAGTCAGGACCACGCCTCCCGGAAGGCACCGTGCTTGGCACCTGAGCGCGGCTGGGAGACGGGGACCCTGACCTGTGCGTCTGGTCCCCGCGGGCTTCTCTGTCCTGGGCAGGAGCGGGCTGGGAGGGGTGCGGAGGTCTGAGGACTGCGTCCTCCCCACTCCTGGCCCCGGAAGACGCTTGGCTCGCAGTCTGCTGGCCAGGCAGCCCCTGGGGCCTCTCGTCTCTGCCAGGGACGAACGGGAAGTGCTTTGCAAGTCGTGTCCTATCTTCCCAGCATCATGGCCACCTGTGCCTTCTGGGGCAGCCCATTCGGGAGGGGAGGCCACAACCGCTGCCCCCCGGACTCAAACCTGGTGGCCACGCTGCAGGGGTCCCGAGAGCAGGGCCTTCGTGGTGCGCTAGAGGACACGGGGTGGGGTGGCCAGCCCCGGAGGCCATGGTCCACGGGGTCTGCCGGAGCCACCTGGTGCCGCCTCTCCCCTGCAGGAACCCCGGGGCTCTGGGGGGACCAGGAGTCCCTGCCCACCCCTCCTGCTTGCTCGTTGGCTCCTGCTGGCGGGGGGATGGGTGGTGCCGCCCCGGGGGGTCCTGGGTCTGCGGGGTCGGGGGAGGGGCCAGCTACGTGGCCCCTGCACCCACAGTGGCAGCAGGGCGTGTGGGCATCAGCAGACTTGGTGAGGGGGGCGCTACAGAGGAGATGGGGTCTCCCCTGCTGCCGATGAGGAGGGGACGTGCAGGCTGGGCTGGGGGGGCTCTGAGGGGGCCTGGAGGGCCTGGCTCGGAGGGGGCATCCTCCTGGCGGGCCTGGTGGGCTGTGGGCTCGAGGAGCGGCTCAGCTCGGTGTGGGGGGCTCAGCTCGGTGTGGGGGGCTCAAGCTCTGCTTCCCCAGGTCGCTGGCCCGGGGCCTTGGGGTGCGGCGTCCTTCTCTGCGGGAAACGAGCGGGGTGCAGAATCACCGTCGCGCCCTCACACGGGGGCTCACCTGACAGCCTGACCCCGCCCCCCAGCAGGACACTCGAGTTCCCGGGCTCTAAGACCGCAAGAAGCTACTCAGCTCTTTAAAAACGTACACGCGTCTCGGAGGTACAGACGAATCCACAATCACAAGGCTTCAAAGTCCACGCTCTGAGAAAAGGAAGGAATCCCTTTCCTTTCTGCCCCAGGGAGGATCACACTTGTTTTCCGAGCGTTAGTGTCTGTCCTCGCACAAGTGAGGGCTGGCTGGGCCGGGCTGGGGGATGGGGGGCAGGGGGCTCTGCGTGCTGGGGGCTCACCCCCTGCCCGGGCAGGTGGGGGTGCCGGGGCGGCCGAGCGGGGCAGGGCCAGGCTGGGCACATCCTGGGCACCGTCAGGCTCACCCACGCAGGGACCGCCCCAGCCCCGGCCAGAGTGGAGGGAAGTGCGGGGAAGGAGGAGCCCGCCGCTCCGAGCAGACGGTGTGTCCCACCCCCGGGGTAGGCGCAGGGGAGAGGCTGGGCCAGGACGTGTGGGCGCCCAGGAAAAGCAGAGACGGGCTGGAGAGGCGGGGGAGGCTGGCCGCCCGATGAGACGGGCCCACAGCTGCCCGCTCCCCACCCGGACGGGGACCCCTGGGCCCGGGCAGCCCTTCCCAGCGGACAGGGCCCTTGTCCTCCCTTCGGTCCTCCCCCCGGAATAAGCGTGAGGGGGGCGGAGGCAGGATGGCACGTGCCCTGGGAGAGCAGGCTGCCCATGTTCTCCCGTGGACACACTGGGGCCTGTGCGCATGTCATCATGAGCACAAGTGTCCCAGCAGAGCCCTCAACCTCTCCACAGCTGATGCTCTCAGACCCGGTCTGTCCGTCGGTCTGCTCCGTATCTGTTTGTATCTGTTCTGCTCATTCTTTTCTGCTCTGTCCTACATTTATTCTGTATCTGTTCCATCCTGTCCTATCCTTTCTCTTCTACCCCATTGTTTCTGTTCTATTCTTTGATTCTATTCTATTCTATTCTATTCTATCCCCCTCGCTTATTCTATCCCATTCTTTTTTTTTTAAGTAGTCCCCATGCCCAGCACGGAGCCCAGTGTGGGGCTTGAATTCAGGACCCTGAGATCAAGACCTGCGCTGAAATCAAGAGCTAGCCCCCCAGGTGCTTCCTAGCCTATCCCATCAAATCCCACCCCTACCCTACCCTATCCCACCCCCCACGCCCCCACCGTACTCCAGGTCTGTCCTACTCTACTCTCTACAGTGCGAGCTCCACGCCCCTGCGCCGCGCAGGTGACCCACTGAATGGACTTCCCAGTAAACGGGTGCTGCTCACAGCTCAGCCAGCAGCACCCTGAGCTGCTGAGCACAAAGCAAGGGTGTTTGGGAGAGTCCGGAGAGATGTGAGACCCAGCCGCTGGAAGCGATGCCGTGCTTTCTTGGGGTCCTGCCCGGCTCATCCCCAGTGGCTGTGTTCAGCCGGCAGTTGTGGGGTGGGAAGGCCCAGGATGGCCTCGCTCGCTGACTCCTGGCTGGGCCCCCTCAGTGCTCCAGGTGGCCTTTCTCTTCTGGAGGTAGCGCAGCCTCCTTGGGGGGCCGTGTCTGCAGGTGTTGTTGGGGAGCAGAAGCTGCAAGATTCTTAAGGCCCCCCAGGGAAACCTCACAGCGTCATGCTGGGCACGTGCTGTTGGTCCAAGACTCAGGTGTGAGGCCGAGGGCTCCAACAGTCCGGACGGGAGGGAGGCAGCATGGGGGGTGGGGAGCGGCGTAGGGACAGGCCCCTGTGGCCGTGTTTGGCTTTTGTACGGATGGCCCGTGCTCCCGACTCCCTGGCCTGTGGCTTCCGTCGACCGTGGCATCGACCGTGGCATCAGCACCTGGAGCTGGCCCCAGCCTCGGGGAGACCTGGAGCAGCCTGGCTCTGGCCCCGCACTGATCCGTTGGGGGAGGGGGCGCCTGAGGCCCGGGCTCCTCACTGCTGTTCCTCGGGCTGCTGAGCTGGGGAGGGGCCTGCCTGCGGGGCCTGGTCTCCTGAGGGGCAGCCTTTCAGGCCAGGTGTTTGGGGAGGGAGCCCCGAGGGACACTCAGTCTCGTCCTCCGCCCCCACGACTTCCAGGCGCCCACTGCACCTGCTCCCCTCTGCTTGTGCTTGGGCTCTGCCGTCGTCGGGGCTTGACGAGCACCAGGCAAAGGATGAATGGTGCGGGGGGCTCTATCTGACAGCCCCAGCCCCTGTGCACCAGCTCTGGGGTGGGGCCCGGGGGCGCTGAGGGAGGATGTGTTCTCAAAAAGCCCGTGCTTGGGTCCGGAGGCCCAGAGGACAGACAGACAGAGGGCTTCGTAATGTCACCATTGTGTGTGTGTGTTGGGGGGGGGTCCGCTTCCCTCGGGCCGTGGGGCCGCCGAGAGGGAAGCAGAGACAGGGTGTCCAGGCCGGTGGCCGGGGCTCGGCTCAGCACTGTTGTTCTAGATTTTGGCTAAAATGGGTTGGCCGCTGAATGACTGTCAGACGCTGGGTTCTGCGTCTGTGTGCAGTCCCACTGAGGCGGCTGTCTGTCTGTCTGCCAGGAGCTGGTCAGATGGAACCGTGTGTGAGAGAGAGATCCTGGATATAAAACTCCCACTGCCATAAAAACCCTTGTGAGTCTCCCACATGGTAAACAAGCTCAGCGACCTGAGCTCCTGAGCCAGGGGTGGGGTGTCTCCACTCTGTTAGCCCGGATTTCAGGTCTTTGGTCCTTTCTTACGCAGGCGCCACTCCCCAGTGACCTGAGGGCAGACCCGCCTGGGGCTCAGGGGCTCCCCGCTGTCCCTCTGGCTGCTCACTGGGGCTCAGGGCCTCCCCACTACCCCCGTCTGCTCACTGGGGCTCAGGGGCTCCCC